>JAFMSR010000009.1:961422-1082911 GCA_022818135.1 Saxidomus purpurata | reverse complement strand
AAGATAATGTTTATGACCATAATATCTCCCACAAGTTTAAATTTCAGGATTGATGGATTGAGTTATTGCTCCTGATTAAAAAAGTGCAGTACTTAACAATCCATAAATTCTAGCAGCTTGATTTCTTCTCTTATCCTTTGCATATTATCCGAGAATGTGTATAACCAGAAGACATCGGATGAGTTCAATTAGTGTATCCGTAGTTATGACTCCTGATTGACAACAATTGCATTATCTAACTATGTTTACACTCTACCATCTTTATTTCCCCATTTATCCTAACCATCTTTACAGGGGATGTGTATGACCGTAAGATTCTGGGTGAGTTCATTCATGAGTTTGATCCGATAAGGTTTTGAAGAGTTGTATCCCCTGATTTAACAAATATTGTTATATTAAACTATGTTTGCACTCTACCACCTTCATTTCTTCACTAAGTTTGACTATATTTACACATAATGTGTATAACTATACTATCTCAGACGATTTAATTATGGAATTAATTGAATAAGTTTTTCTATAGTTTGGTCCCTGATTAAAAGACAACACTAATTTACACTGCTTTTTTCTAGAAACTTCATTTGTTCACTATTCCTTTCTCATATCTTCAGAGAATGTGTATCATCATAATACATCGGATGAGTGAAAGTGATATTATCGTTCAAAATGAGCATCATAATTTTAAATTAAACATTAATCAGTGATTTATACTTGTAGAATAGTAAACATTGCCATATCTATAACAAAAAATAACGATCTGTATAACAGTTATACTCACATTGAATATAGAGGAAATCTGAAATAATCCTATTAAAAAATGAAGACTCTACCCTTTCGGTAAGGTATATCTAAAGTTATTTTGGCCAATAACATAAATAACTTGGTAAAACTTTGTTCCTATATGTTTTAAAGCATCCTCTGTGTTTTCAGCATTATTTTGACTATAACACAATGTGGTCATTTTGAAGCGTAGTATAATTTTAAAATATAGGCTTGATCAGATTACTTTCTCTAAAATTATGGCCCCTATTACAACACAAATGGCAATATTTCACAATGCTTACACTCTAGCACCTTCATGTATTCACAAATTAGTACCATCTTTACAGAGAATGTGTATGACCACACGACATTTGCTGAGTTTAATTATTGACTTGAAATATTTAACTTTATTTACACTCTACCACTATATTTACAGAGAATGTGTATGATCATAAGAACTCAGACGAGTTCAATTTTGGAATGTTCTTCTAGAGTTATGGCCCCTGATTTAACAAGCATTATATTACTATGCTTACACTTTAGCTTCGTCATTCCTTCACCAATAAGTAGCATCTTTACAGGGATTGTGCATGGCCTTAATTCATCGGACTGGTTAAAATATGGGCTTGATCGGATTAGCTTCTCTAAAAATTGCATGGATGATCCTTGATTAGTTAATCCAGAATTTTGGTCCCTGATTTTAACAAAATTCGAAATATTTTACTATGCTTACACGCTACCACCTTCATCTATTCACTAATCAGAAGCATATTTACAGAGAATGTATAAGACAATACGACATCAGATGAGTTTGATTATTGACTTTAAATATTTAACTAGTTTACACTCTACCACCTTCATTTCTGCACTAATCCGTACTTCATTTACAGAGTATGTGTATGATCATAAGATCTCAGACAAGTTCAATTATGGAAATGATCGGATAAGTTTGTCAAAGATGGGCCCCTGATTCAGCAAACAATGCAATGTCCATCTATGTTTACACTCTAGCACATTCATTTCCCATTAATCCTACAAATCTTTACAAAGAATGTATATGACCATAAAATCCCGGGTGATTTCATTCATGGGTTTGATCGGATTATTTTTTCTATAGTTACGGCCCCTGATTTAACAAAAAATGAAATTTATCTATGTTTACACTTAAGTATCTTCATTTCCTCACTAATCCTAATCAATGTTGATGTAACTTTGTAGAGATCGACAACGTCTACGGGCGTGGTTACCCTGTCTGATTAAAGAGTTTTAAATAAATAGCTTCTTGTGAATTTCTAAAGCAACCAGTGACCAGCGTAACAACAAGAGAATTCCTCTTGCAACCAGCTAGTTTCTTTGCAACAAATGACTTCTTTAGCAACCAGTGTCTCCCAAAGCAACCAATGACTTCCTATATCAAAAACGTCCCATAGCAAGCAGTGACTGCCTCATCAACAATTGGCTTCCCCTAGCAACAAGTGGCTTCCTTAGCAACCAGTGACTTTCTTTGCAACCGGTGACTTCCTCTAGCAACAAGTGATTCTCCTAGCAATAATTTTCTTTCTCAACGACAATTCCTGAGCCCTGAAGCAACCAGTTATATCATCAGCTACCGTTAGCAGCATCTTGCCCTCAGTGACATTCTTAGAATAGTACACTGGTACTGATGACTATCTTGTAAAGGATTGCAAAAAAGCTTACCTCAAAGAGTTATCTTATGTACATTCCAGTTTTGTTTAAGGTCATACAAATTGTTGGGACAAGTATTTATGTTTCATGACTGCTAATGTATTTTAGCCTGCCTAAATAACTTCTTATAAATGTTCATGGTATCAAGATAAGTAAGATTCATATCTTGTCCCACTCAGGTCAAGGTCAAGGTCATACTTAGATGTCGGTGACAAAATGTTTCCCTGGAAATCACGTAAGAAAACATTTTGTTTGTCCAAAACCAAAATATAATTGATCAGTAAAATTTAGTATAAAGATAAATTTGAGTTAAATATGACTCGTCTCTTCTGTGGAAAGATTTTCTCATTTGGAGAACTGAAATTATTGTGCTTTAAGGATTTATTTGCTACATTAATTATCCGCAGCACCAGCTCCTTATCAGTGGATAGTTACAAATGTTTGATTTCAGGTCTTATACACCGGACAAAACTGTATAACATATGCATATGCTCATTCTTTGTTAAACATCTCATTTAAAGGAACTGGGGAAAGTTTGAAGCACTTGTTCATGTTAGAAAACGTTATGCACGTTAGGATATTATCAGTTAGACCAGACACGTAAGAACTAGTGCTGTGACGATCTTAATCATCTTTACCCGACTGTTACGGGCACTTGACTTATTTATGTACGAGTAAGATGGGATGCATGTTGATCAGGGAAAACAGGTGATTCACTTAATCAGTGTTGACACCACAATCAGACCTAAGGTTGTCATTTGTTGCTAGGGGTATTCAATTGTCGCAATCGCAATCATTGTAGCTATAAACATCACTTGTTGCTAATGAAGTCACCTGTTACTAGGGGAAGTCATTTATTACTTAAGAAGCCAATGGTTGCTAAGGAAGTCAACGGTTGATTAGGAAGTCACTAATTAGACAGAAAGTCATTACTTACGAAATCAATTTGCTAGCAACAACTCCTCTTTTTCGGATACATGTGGAAAAAGTTTTATTTTTTTAAATATGATAAAAGTTTAAAGGAAGTGTACTACTAGTTCCGACTAATCTTTTGTCTTTCCAAGCTGCGGTTGATATGATTTTGATGAATGTTTACACAATGCTAATATAGTGTCCGTAAATACTCTATACATATAATAAATTGTTTATAACGTTCTGTTACCAAACCCATTTATTTGACACTTGTAGCATCACTTCAATAATTCACCAGTGATACCACAGTATGGTTTCATATGTGTAAACTACTGCTTCTTTTGTTTAGTACACACATATTCATGCAGTAGAGTTTAGGTACACTACATTCATACATGCAGGTACACCATTATAAACACTGAAAGTGATTGAAACTAAAATAAATCTTATATACTTCCTTTCCCATCTTTTGTTTGAAAGCATTTAAAAATCATACCTTTGTCCATGCATGCATGGACAAACCACCTTTGCTCATGCATGCATGGACAAAACACCTTTGCTCATGCATGCATGGACAAACCACCTTTGCTCATTCATGCATGGACAAACCACCTTTGCTCATGCATGCATGGACAAACCCAAAATTTTCCATTTCTTAAAGTTTATATGGCCAATGTTACCTAATGTCATGTGTAATCACCACCCTGTAATTTGTTTTCTGTCATATTTTATGAAGCCTTAACTACTGTTATACTGTAACATTATATCAAGAAATTGTAAAACTGTATTGTGGTGTAAAATACCGAGTTGGCGTTGTGACCCTTTTCCACGGGCGGCAGACATCCCCAATTGTGTATGGTCCCATAGAATTTGGCTATAAATCCCAGTAGTTCAAAGTATGTAACAATACTTTATAAGTTATTTCCACATTGAACAATGTGCTATCTCATTGAAATGAAAACACAACAAGTAATTGCCCAAGGAATACAGTTTTAATTTTATGATGGACAGGTGATGGAAATTCAATATTCTTTAAACGTAACAGTCATACAATTGAGTAAACATTTTAAATTATGACATTACATAGACATTAAAATATTTGCGATCATTAAACCCAAATATACAGTCGCAAATATCAAAATTATATCAGTTATTCCTCTAATATACCAGTATCTTATGTTAATTAATGAATAATTAATAACCAGGCAAACATAATATTTAGTTAAATATGTGCATATACAAAACAATGCACATTACAATACAAATTCCTAAATTGAAAATGTTAATGCCAAAATGTCAGGCTATGTATTCATATCAAGAAGTTATTAATGAAAATCCCTGAGAATACGAGAACCTTTCTTCTCATTTCTGAGTATGAGGGTGACGTCAAAAACTGTAGCAAAATTTACATAAGGAGAAAAATCATGCAACTTATAAAGACATCAACTGAAAGATGAGTATTTTTTCTATCAAATAACATGCAAATAATGTTGCTGAAATGTGTACTGTTTTATATGTACCAAATTTACATGTTTAGCCCCCTGAGAATACGAGAAAACAGGATAAACAAATTTTGACAAAAAAAGTTCCAATGTGTCAATATACAGTCGTTATTCATGACAGAAAATCCAGATTTGAGTAACAAGTAAATGTTGAGATTATCAACATTTAGTTTGCATGATATTAATTTGAATAACCAGTAGGGTACATTGGCACAAGGGCACTTATCTAAATTGTGTTCCAAATATGATTTTAGGCGACATTTTACTATGTATCCCGACATGAAGTTTGATGTTGCGTATCATTTTAGTCCTTGAAAATTAGAAAAAAGACCTTAAAAAGTGTTTGAAAAATAGTTGAATTTTGTCTCAGAACTTCTGTATGAACCATGTAATATAAACATTCAGGAAAACTAATCAAAATATTTGTCTAACTCGGCTCTAACATTTTTGGAAGGTGTCCAGAGGGGGTAAGACTGAACCCCCGCAGCCATATGACTTCATTGTCCACAGTCTCAATGAAAGGTTCAGTCGTACCTCACCTGGTCCCTTGTAGCCTCCTGTTAGCTGGAGACCAGACAGTTGTCTTAGCGCCCTTGTACCAATGTACCCTACAGTGTGTGTCTGAGACTTTCTCAACCAGTTTAGCGGCCTGCGGCCATTCGTCCGCATATTTGGCCCAGTCCAACAAAACAAAATCTCCTTCGCCTGCGGCACTGCTTTTCTTATTCTTGTGCTTCCCTATGATTACAGGGGGTATCGGTTCATCCAATATTGGGATTTCCAAATCTCGTGTAAGTTCCTCAATGTCTCTATTGTTTTCATTATTAACCGTTGGACGTTTTGCCATAAGTCTATTTATGACATCCACCACATCATCATTCCAATTGTTTTCTGCAAACCAATGTCTCAAAATAATACACCAGTAAGCAACTATTTAGTTTTTTATTAAATAATTAGCAAATGTGATGAAATTGTTAATTCCATTTAAAGTTAATCAGTGAGTGAGTTATATTACTGTATCTTTAAAGAATAAAATTTTTATGTGACCTTGTATCTATTTTATCTACAACAGTTTAAAATAAAGAACCATACTCTATGCTCAAATGAACTATGTTGTAGACACTATATGTCTTCATGAACCAAAAATACTTTATAAGCATCCGACTTACCCTCCTCTCTCAATACCTCAAAGTCGTTACTCCAAAAAGTAGCCATTTCTTCATCTCTGTAGAACCTAAAAAATAGCATGAGCAATGAAATATTTGCAGACTCTTTCTCTCTGTCTCTCTCTTTCTCTTTCTCTCTCTCTCTCTCTCTCTCTCTCTCTCTCTCTGTCTGTCTGTCTCTCTTTTTTCTCCGTCTCCTAAGTTATATGTTAAGGTAGTTCTTTAAATACTTATGATCATAATTGAAAGAGATTCATTTAGTGCTATTCAAACTCACTAATACTTGATAAGTGAACCAATGAATATTTTATGAATTCAAATGTATTTTTACGTGTTCACTTGTCATTTTATACTGTTTTGTTAATACAAGTTACCTTGCAAATGTCTGGACATCATTAATGATTTTTTCATCAATCCTGTCAATTTGTGGGCACACTTTTTTAGGGGCTCCTTAGGAAAATGTTTTAGAAGGTGTTCCCCTTCACATTTATTCCAGGTCTGAAATGTAATAAAAGTCATTTCAAAGCAATGGGCATAACAACATTTATTTTCTTTATTTCCTGTGTTAACTGACATAAATGGAATGATGAGATTTAAACATTTTAAAAACAAAGAATGTGTAAATCATGTCATTTTTATATAGCTTTAACACTGTACCACTGTATTATCTAAGCCTTTTTTTACCTATATTTGTATATAGGTCAGTGGTTTATATTCTTCTATTTATGTATTAATAGAGTGTTTTTTATCTGTTTTTTTATCTGCATGCAATTGTGGTCCTTTTGTGCAAATTACTTTATTGTAGTTACTTTCTTGTACATTTTAATATTTGGGTTAAAAACCTTATCTCTAGTAACACAGTCTACCGCGTGTGTATTCAGCCATTGTTTCACCTGTTCAACCGATGATTAATCGTGTTGGAAAAAAATCGAAAAAAGACTTACATAGTTTTATTAATTATTGAAGGGGATGTTACAAACATGTTCAAATGACATTCTGAACTAATTATATACCATAATTTTGTTGCAGAACTCATTATGTACCATAATTTTGTGGTATTTTACATACACATTAAACGATGAATTTTTGCTCGCAAAGATCCTGGAATTCCATGGAAATAATAGTCGCCCAGAGTGAAATTTACTGACTTGGATAGAAAGCTGGTACAGATCTTGAAATTTCAATGTTTTCCACAAATAAGTGTTGAGTTAATTGCAATTTGCATGAACAGATAAACTATTAATTCGCATGCAGTTCTTGCAATAATGTAATGAACTCTACAGATTTGTCGATAGCAGTTGCCAGATTTTGTTGATTTAATAACAGGATGACGTTTTAAAGTGACGGCAATAATATATTTAATCTTGATTAAATGATTGACCTACCAACAATACATAGTATATCAGTGTATCAAGGCATGATTGAAATTTTTACTTTATTATGGCAATCATTAACAGTGACTCGAGATTTCACTCGGATGTTTACACCTGAAATACCGGCTGAAGTAGTAATTACTCTCGCAAAAGGATCAAATCACATAGCTAATTGTGATGCCGAAAATAACTGGGATTCAAAATGCAATGAAATCTAGACAAACCGACATGTTTGTCATGCAACAGCTACAGTATCTCCGGCAGATGTTCCAATTTGTGTTGTCAATCATCGTAATACGATAAAAATTACCAAGTAGATGAAATGCATTGACAATTGGTAACTGCAACTTTTAAAAAAAGAAAAAGTGCTGTGTATAATGAAGTGATTATTTATTTTTAATGGAAATGTTTATGTATTTGAGGCATAATAATCCCTCATATTAATATTGTGTAATACTGCATTGATCTGATCAATTACATCCCTGAAGGAGGAAGTTCACGGAAAGACATTACTTTTTTTTTCAGGATTTGTATATAATCAGATGAAGAAGAATGTATTTAGCTTAAGTTAATAATCAGTTTTCAGCCTTTTTTATTATATTGAATTGTACCAATTGAAGCAGTGGGATGTAACAGAAATATTAATTATTTTTCAGTTTTCATTGTCGGCAGTAGTTTTAGATCTTATGTTAGATAAATCACTGATAATTTAGAAAATTGATAAAAACGTGTGATAAGTAATTTTATTACTCTGTACCTTGTATGTAGTCCACTTTTTTATGTAAATCACTGCTTTTCCATTCTCTTTTATAATTTTGAAAACGTGTGGTCTGCTGTGGTTGAAAATGTTGTTTAAAGGCAGGTATTCTCCAAAGTTGTATATTTCATGAAGTTGAATTGCTGAAAAAGATGACATACATTTTTTTGTTAATTATTTGTGATGTTTATTTCTTATTGTTATGGTTTAAGAAGTGGAACATGTCTCCCTAGTTTTTATCGTTGAATTGAATATATAGTGAATCTAACATGTTAATGAGTTGTGGAGAAGGAAATCCCACCCGTGGGTTGAGATACTAATAAGAAATTAGTGTAAATGAAGGCTGGGGATGATAAAATAAAAATCAACTTTTCCTCAAATTTTACCTCAAAACTACTGTAGATGGATAGAAAATGATCTAAATAAGAAAATGAATACCAACAGTCATATGTTTATTTCAAAAATAACAATTTTACACCCATTTTTTTATTTTTATGTTTGCTTACAATTAACGTAAAAATAGTTCGGCAGCGATTTGAGATAATTTTATCAGAAATGGGTAAATGCGCGGAAATATGTATCCCATAGGTGAGAAAATGTAGGCTTTAGATTTGTAGTAATTAAATTTATACAACTGGACATACTTTTTTACATACTGTCACTTGTGGTATTTTGTAATTTGGATAAACATGCTGTATTTTATATTTAACGAAATACAGACTTTTCCCCATCTGTTTATACAGGAATAACAGCCGCTTGTGTTAGAATATTTAAGATGTAGCGATTTATCATCATAAATGTTGATGACTAGCCATTAATCTAAATTCTGTGCATTTTTAATGGAAGTTACTGCTTTAAAGATCTAGCGATGTTCATTGTAACCAATGCTTGCGAATGATTTATGAAAATGGTAAGGTTAGCTTTAAAAGTTACAAGAATGGCTACCCGTTCATGTTGAATCCAAAAATGTGTTCATATAGAAATATTTGCAATATTTTGTTTCGGAATCAGTGGGAATGAAAATACAGTTTGAAAACCTTATGCAAGTTGCAACTAATTACCTTCGTGGAAATTTGTCAGAAAGGATCTTACGAGGGTGCGTATTATACACGGGGAAATACAGCATATTTTCATGAAAGTTTGTCAGTATGTGTGCCTTGATCAAATCAATTCAGATTTCAAGCATTGGTCAGCTATGACAGGAATAAGTTAGGTATTATCCAAAGTTGTAAATTTCATGAAAAAGATACTTTTTTAATTTTAAACATATCAAATTAATGTTTAGAGATTAAGTGTGGCTACACACTGTCTTAAAGTCGGATTTGAGCGCCTTCCTGGCACTTATAGTTGACTCACTTCTAATAACATGCAACAATATGACAGAAAGTCTGTGGTCTATCTAAATATTTGTAAACTCATTTTTGTGCAGTATTTGAAACAAGTGAACACTCCATGGCTATTACAAAGTTTAAGAAGCATGTTTCAAACTGTATTTCCCTGTTACATTCAAGAAAATTTAAATTGGTCTTAGTAATGTACCTTTAATCATGTATGTAATTACTTGATTACAGTTAAAAAGTAAAGTGCAGAATCATATTCAGTCAAGCACTGAAAATAGCGGATAATCGTTAACACTCTAGTGGTCACATTTTTGCCTCAATTGTCACGAAACTTGGTCAGGATGTTTGTCCCAGTAATTACTTGGACGAGTTCGAATATGGGTCATCTCGGATGAAAAACTAGGTCACATGACCCAAAAATAGAAAAATCTTGTTAACACTCTAGAGGCTACTGTTTCAGTCTAAATATCCTGGCAATTCGTCAGAAAGGTTGTTTGGTTGATTTCTATCTCAAGTTTTAATATTGGTCACCTGGGATCAAAAACTAAGTTACACAGCCCAAATATGGAAAAGCCTTGTTAACACTCTATAGGTAACATTTTCAGCCCAAATATCCTGGAAATATGTCAGAAAGGTTGTTTCGATGATTTCTAGCCCAATTTCGAATGTGGGTCATCTGGGGTCAAAAACAAGGTCACAGAGCCCAAATGTGGAAAAACCTTGTTAACACTCTAGATGTTACATTTTCAGCCCAGATATCCTTGATATTTGTCAGAAAGGTTGTTTTGATGATTTCTAGCTCAAGTTCGAATATGGGTCATCTTGGGTCAAAAACTAGGTCACAGAGCCCAAATGTGGAAAAACCTTGTTAATACTCTAGAGGTACCATTTTCAGCCCAAATATTCTCGAAATTTGTCAGAAAGGTTGTTTCGATTATTTCTAGCTCAAGTTAGAATATGGGTCATCTGGGGTCAAAAACTAGGTCACAGAGCCCAAATATGGAAAAACCTTGTTAACACTCTAGAGGTACCATTTTCAGCCCAAATATCCTGGAAATTTGTCAGAAAGGTTGTTTCGATGATTTCTAGCTCAAGTTTCAATATGGGTCATCTGGGGTCAAAAACTAGGTCACAGAGCCCAAATATGGAAAAACCTTGTTAATACTCTAGAGGTTACATTTTCAGCCCAAATATCCTGGAAATTTGTCAGAAAGGTTGTTAAGATGATTTCTAGCAACTTTGTTAAAAGCAGTTGTACTCGGTTGAGCGATAAAGGGCCATCATGGCCCTATTGTTACTTATGAAATAGATTTCACATTTTAGTGCTATACCGCTTAGTATATCACTGTGTGGATTGTAAATGCGTAGTATGTAATCAAGAAGGCCTTAGTTATTAATTACGAAGCATATGAAAAATTGTATTGCAATTTTAATGGCAACTTTGAACAATGCTAAAACACATGTTTTTGCAAGGTATTTGTTACTTTTTACTTTCTTCAGTTGATTAATTAGTCTTGTGTGGATATTAAATTATTAATACAATTTAGCGATAATTGTAGTTTCATCACAAATTGTCTTACCTTGAAAATAGCTGGTCAATGTCTTCATGAGTTTGACCCACCATTAAGAAAGACAGTTTAATTTTTCTGAACACTCCAACTTCAACAAGTAGGGCAAGGAAACCCAACATGTATCTAATTTATAAGAGAAAACATTTAAAAATGATGGATATTTCAATATGAACCTCCTTCTTATGACAGAAACTATTAATTAGGATCGAGTGTGGAGAAATAGAGTTTGTCTTCGGTTTACTTGAACATATTTTGCCTGATCATTAATTACAACATTCTCCATGTATTATTATATATATTTAAATAAAAATTTTATTGCATACTTTAGGTCAATTATTTTATACAAGCACTGAATTGCATGAATCATAGCTCTACAATTAATTTTCTATATTCAAATATTAGCAGAAAATGTTTTATTAAGCCTTGAAAAACGTGTGTAACAATGTATCATCAATATAACATCGTAATCGTATCATGACAGTGAAATAATGTATGACCTGAATGCAACAATTTCCTTATAAGTATTGCTTTTATAACTGAAATATCACTTTTTAGTTTAAATGAAAAACAATTTGATAGTACATACCTGTTTTTGTTTTGTCCAGGACAGTTGTCCAGTTGTAGATAGAGAACTTCTGGTAGACTTGTAAGCATAAGTAATGTATGGACCAGGACTTAAAAGAGATAACACGAGTTTTAAAAAAAAATTGATACTGTATAATCTATGTTTTTAAAAATAAGTTTGTTTCATATAACTAAATTTATGTAAAGATTTAGGAATGGTAATGAATTGCCTGTGAAAGGATGAAATGAGATTACATTGTAGCGTCCAACACCTCCACAGTAATTGTTGTTAAATTTTTACATATGGTTCAATTTTATTTATGTCAACTGTTTGTTAATCTTTTGCTGAATGCAGATCATGATCAGACAGCTAAATAATGCATAGTAAACAGTGCAGATCATGATTAGACAGCAAAAAATAAATAGCTGACAGTGCAGATCATGACCAGCAAACATACGATGAATAGCTTACAGTGCAGATCATGATCAGACAGCAAAGAAATGAATAGCTTACAGTGCAGATCATGAACAGACAGCAAAATAATGAGGCATAGAGCTTAGATATTCAGCATGTGGCAATAGTTGCTTCTACCAAGATTGTTCTAGTCATGACCTCAGGGTCAAAATTAACCCTGCCTGGGGGGTCTTTCGATTTTACATAGGCTTATTAAGAGGATATCATGAGCCAAAGGTAAAAAATTGATCCTTTCTGTTATTAATAACTTTTTATTTTTGCCAATGGTAGACAGGTTAGCGATACAGGGCCATCATGGCCCTCTTGTTTACATCATCCTGTTAAGTAATTAATGAATTTATAAAAAAGATTTACCACTGATTGTGAAGGAACTGCCGTGTGCCCATTGGAATGTGTCGAAAAATCCATATGCCCCAACACCGTGTACCAAGGCGCCCATTAAATTTATCTTGACCTTCCAAAGGCTGGAAAGTCCCTTTGCCTCAGATCTTGTATGTGGAAGGCTTGTTTTTTCCTGATCCATACCATCCAAAATAACTGAAATGCATTTTGTCCTTGAAGTTTTTGCCTTCTGTGCATGGTCGTAATATTTGGCTCTTTCTTTGCTGGAGAGAAATGAAAATATAATCATTTGAAAATGCGACAACTACAGTTTGTGTTGTATGAATAAGAACATCATTTTTGGTCATTTTAACAGTGTTGCAGTTAACTGAACAATTCTTATAAAGTAGCAGTAATGACATTTTGTTTGTAGTAATATTATTTTTTTTCAGGAAATCAAAGGTAATTGTTGAATCTAATTTGAATCGTGATTTAATGTCTATACATGCTGTATACCAAGATTTGGAGAATTATGTTATATTAAGTAATAACAAAGGGGAATCTGATATGCTGTAAACATGATGTCGCATTGTATTCATGTGGAAACTAATGTTTTGTGTTTATTCACATTTTGAAAAATTTGGTTCTGTTAGAATAGTAATTGCATCATTTTCAGCAATTTTAATGTCAAGTTAACAATGATTTGTCGAACTGATGCGGATATATTAACCACTCGGGCATTCGTGGATAATTACTGTGTAGCATCACTCCAAATTATTATTTAAAATTTTGACTTGACTCCCGATTTGGCTATGTACAAAGATTAGAAAAATTTTGTTATTATACCCCCTATAAGAAGTTTAGGGGGGCATATAGGAGTGACCCGGTCGTTGGTCGGGCGGTTGGGCAGTCTGTTGCATTTTCCTTGTCTGGAGCATATCTTGAAAACTACTAGTTTGAATTCAATACAACTTCATACAATGGTCAAGCACATTGAGAGGAAGTACAGTGCACAAGAACTATAACTCCATCTTGACTAATTGCAGAGTTATTGCCTTTTGTTACTTTTCCTTGTCCGGAGCATAACTTGAAAACCACTTGTTGGAATTCAATACAATTTCATACAATGATCAAGCACAGTCAGGAAGTGCAGTGTACAAGAACTAGAATTCCATCTTGACTAATTACAGGGTTATTGTCCTTCGTTAGTTTATCTTGTCCGAAGCATAACTTGAAAACTACTGTTTGGAATTCAATATAACTTTATAAAATGGTTTAGCACATTGAGAGGAAGTGCAGGACGCAAGAACCATAACTCTATATTGAGTATTTACTGAGTTATTGCCCTTTGTTAGTTTTCCTTGTCCGAAGCATAACTTGAAAACTACTGGTTGGAATTCAAAAAATTCATTGAGTTTTTAAAAACCAATATGCACTGAGCTGTTATTGTATTTACTTTTGTTGTTCTAAATGTACTTCTCGGAGACGAAATAATTGTTTCTGAGTATCTCTATTCGGTGTTTTCTCTATCTCATTTTTTATTTTATTGCATACATCACATTTTGTAAATCTTGATCTCTGAAATGAATTGATTAAATATTGCATTTTAAGCTCACCTGGCACAAAGTTTGTTCAAATGATGACCCTGGGGTCAAAATTGACATTGCCCGGTGGGGAGGGGGGGGGGTGGGGATACATACACGTATATAGGAACACCTTTTTTGAATATAATATGTTCTATTGATCTTCCACCAAGCAAGTTGACTTGTACCAAGGTGAGCGATATAGGGCCATCTTGGCCCTCCTGTTATAGCAAATGCTATTCAGGTGAGCGATATATGGCCGTCATGGCCATCTTGCTTAAAATAAATCATTTGGAAAAATCCCTCATATGTCAAAAATATATCTTTCTTTGTTAAATGTGAAATACTTGTAGATGTGGTCATTGTATTTAATTTGATTTAAGTTGTCATTTAGCTAGGTATTACCTTGGTTATGATGATGTGAGGCATGTATCTCTTCCACACACGCATAAATGTGTTAAGCTGATTGTCTGATGACCGTATACTTCAGCTTCGTTAATCATCATTTGATAAACATCTTTTTTACGTAGGCAGCATGGTAGATGTAATCTTGATATATTTTTAGAATAAATAATGCATTTATTAATGAATTTTAGAAACATTTACATATATGAAAATGTATGATATAAAAAAGCATGAATTATTTCATTTAGTATGTGTAAATATTCATAGCATTGATCTGCTGTTAGTGAAATGATTGTATTAAAACAACTTGGCACAAATGTTCAGCAAATCAAGAATGTGTGTCGATTGCAAGACCCATGTAACTACTTCTAATGTTAAGTTCACACTTAGAGTTTATTGTTAACATGGGTAATGTGATCCTGTATATATGCATACATTTGTGTCCAAACTATAACTCTGTCTTGTATTGATTGAATTTAATACACGACTTGTAACTGCATTAACCGTTTCAGATTATTAATTTGCAAATATTTTGCCTTTTTGTGAGACTCAAAGATAGAATAACAGAATATTGCTTGAGGTAACTGAACATATTTTCTCACTTGCTAGTGTCGGGCATTTTATCAGCATATCTGGCTGCCAAATTCTTCAACCATGACAATGGATACTGCGTCTCTGTCGTTTTTTTTCCACTGGTGTTTCCTGGTCCAGTTATTTCTTTAACTCCATCTGTATTGGAGAAAGGATATAGTATATAAATTTAGGTTATCTTGGTTGAAAAACTATTTTTCACTGTTTAAGATGATTTCTAACCCAAGTTCGTATATGGGTCATATGGGGTCAAAAACTAGGTCACATCCCAAATATGTAAAAACCTTGTTAACACTCTAGATGTTACATTTTCAGCCCAGATATCCTTGAAATTTGTCAGAAAGGTTGTTTTGATGATTTCTAGTTTTAATAGTGTGTTGTTTATTGAACACCTCATTTGCTAATTTTATTGCAGTATTTTAACACCATAACATTGATAAATGACATTTTGAATGGGCCAAAAGTAATAGCATAAATGTCCAAAAATAAAGTTTAATATTTCAGATTTATTTTGCTCTCCGAAATAAGATACACGTGCCTCAGTTGTGATTCTGGTGAAGAAAAGATAACTTTTGACCAATTTTATTTTTTATTTATGGTTTTCAATTGACTGTGAAGTAGGGGGACGGACGTGACATCTTGATGTAAAAATCTTTGTTTTAAAGTCGTTTACTGCCATAGATGCATCAAAACTTATTTGTGTATAGCAATAACAAATCTGCTGAAGAAAATAGCCAGAAATAATGAGGCCTATGAACTTAATATCAAATATACAATACTTTTGTCCTACTTTTAAAACCAATTTCCCTGTATTTTGAAATTTACTGTCCTGTGCAAAGCACAAGATTAAATAGTGGCATCTTGGTTTCTCAGTTTCAATTTTCGTCTGTAACGGATTGCGTTAATGTATACCTAAAAATTTGCTCCATATGGAATAAAAAGTACTGGCTGGAATTCCTAAACAAGCCATCCACGCCTTCTTGCAAACCTGTTGGCCTTCAATCAAAAATACTGCTGTGTTTTCTGGTCTCCTGCAATCATTTAAGAAGTTATTTTAATTAAAGTTAAAAGTTATACTCAACGCAAATGGTTGAATGATATATTATTACTTGTAAACATTCTTGATTGGGTATATGGGCTCTTTGAGTCTGTTTCAATTGATATAATCCGTTACATATTTAGTTATTAAAAAAAATAATTTTAGCTCATCTGGCCTAAAGTGCCAGAGTGAGTTTTTGGGATTGCATTCAGTCTTTCTGTCCGTCCACCATTTTCTTTCAAACGCCATCTCCTCTGTATCCACTTGGCTAATGTAAATTTTGCATTGATGTACATTGCATGTATCTATTTCATAATTGCTCAAAGAATTCCATTCCTTGCAGAACTCTGGTTGCTATGACAAAACAATAGGAAATACTTTACAAATTTTCTTCTCTTAAACCACAAGGCATAGAGCTTTGATATTTTGCATGTAGCAATGTCTAGTGGACCTCTACGAAGATTGTTCAAGTAATGACCCCCTTGTCAAACATTTACCTTGTGGGGTTGTTACTTGGGTTTTTCTATATGGTGTTTAACATTGTCTAGTGATTTTTTCACTTTTGCTCTACTAATTGCAAATAGACACAAATTTGTGATTCATGTAAAAATGTTTAATTTAAAATAATGACAGTCAGTTGCTTTAAATGATTATATTGATTTATGTAAAGCAAATCAAGTGAAATAATCTTGTGTGTGTTTTCAGCCATTCCAGTATCCATTTTGATCTTTGTAAAATTGACATGGAAACAAAATTATCTCTGGCCTTTTTAAGAGACACTGCTGGTATGTATGACAGGCACACTGTAACACAACACAAGTATGCCACTAGCTTGTCTGCTGGAATAAGATTCCTTTTAACTGAAATAACAAAAGATAAATGTCTTTTTGAAATGATAATAACATCAGTGTTAATCATCAAATAGACAATGATTTTGGTCTGATAACTGCGCATTATGAAGAGAAAGATCTTGTCAATGAATATAAGAATAACTGTTTTGTAATAGCTCGACTGTTTGAAGAATAAGGAAGCTATTGCACTTGCCCAGCGTCGGCGTCTGCGTTGGTTAAAGTTTTTCATAAAGTCAAATATCTTGAATACTATCAAAGGTATTGACTTGAAACTCAAACTATATGTTTACCATCAACATCTACACATGAGGAGACAATCCCCATAACTTTGTTTTGATTTTTAACAAAGTGCCAGAGTGAGCTATTAGGATCGCATTCCGTCCGGCTTCCGTCGTACGTCCGTCCGTCCACCATTTCCTTCAAACGACATCTCCTCTGTTTTTTATTTTTTTTAGATTTATGCCCCTTTTCAACATAGAATTTTAGTTGAAGATTTTTATGAAGTCAAATATCTTGAATACTATCAAACGTATTGACTTGAAACTTAAAATAAATGTTTACTATCAACATCTTCACCAATGTTTTTGATTTTTGACACAATCTATGCCCCTTTTTATGCCCCCGAATGGCTACTTTCATTTCATCATTATAAAATCATTAACATAATAACGAAAGTGAATGATTTGTCACTGTTTTTTTTTTAAGTTATTTTATTAGCACTCGCTTCTTCCACAATTTTTTTCATTCTTTTGAATTAAAATTCAGATGTTTTTTTCTTGATCCTGCCATACCGATAGTTAAAATTGACGTTTATTTAAATATATATAGCAAACAATTATAAAACTTCAAACCTTTTAATGCAAATGCGGATTATACATTACTTAAAGAGAATAATGTCAAGTTTAATGTAAAACTATTGTATCTGCATAGCAAGTTGCATTTTTAGCAATATTTTTGGCAGTTCGGATACGGCAGTCAGTGTTTGAAATATATTCTAGTAATGTAAAGTAAGTCTAAGCAATTTTATGAAAAGAAAATCAGATTCAATACACTTCATATTTTGCAGAACGGTAAAAACTTTCATTGTGAAACTATTGTATCTGCACTTTTAGTCAGATACAATAGTTTCGCAATGAACAAAATTTGATAATGCAGATACAATATTTTACACTTTTTAGCTCGACTATTAGGAGAATATGGAGAGCTATTACAGTCACTTGTGCGTCGGCGTCGGCGTTGCTTCTTTGGTTAAAGTTTTGCCTTCTAAGTACTATCATGCACATATCTCAGTAACAACTTATGATATTGACTTGAACTTTGTTACTGTCTTAAGGGGTGTCACACAGTCAAGTCAGATAACTCTTGTTTAAATGTTAGTACAAATTATGGCCCTTGTTTGACTTTGAAAATTTGGTTAAAGTTTTGCCTGCTAGGTACTATCATGCACATATCTCAGTAACCACTTATGATATTGACTTGAAACTTTGTTCATGTCTTTAGGGGTGTCATACAATCAAGCCAGATAACTCTTGTTTAAATTTAGTACAAATTATGGCCCTTGTTTGACTTTGAAAATTTGGTTAAAGTTTTGCCTGCTAGGTACTATCATGCACATATCTCAGTAACCACTTATGATATTGACTTGAAACTTTGTTCATGTCTTTAAGGGTGTCATACAATCAAGTCAGATGACTCTTGTATAAATTTAGTACAAATTATGGCCCTTGTTTGACTTTGAAAATTTGGTTAAAGTTTTGCCTGCTAGGTACTATCATGCACATATTTTAGTAACTACTTATGATATTGACTTGAAACTTTGTTAATGTCTTAAGGGGTGTCACACAGTCAAGACAGATAACTCTTGTTTAAATTTAGTACAAATTATGGCCCTTGTTTGACTTTGAAAATTTTGTTAAAGTTTTGCATGCAAGGTACTTTTATGCACATACCTCAGTATCCACTTATGGTAGTTATATCAAACTTAGCAATAGTGTTCAGGGGTACATCTTGTATCAAACAATTAATTTACCAAAAATTAAATATATAGTGATAGATTTTGACTTTTTTAATGATTCAACTTTCCTAGTTTATACTTAATAGTTAGCAGAATTTTGTTTTGCTATTATACTGATAAAAGTTTTGTTTTATTAGCAAACACCCACAATAGTCGAGCTTGCTGTCTTATGGACAGCTCTTGTTGTTAGTTTATAGTGAAAACTTTGAAACTAATTTCTGATATTTTGTCACATTGTGGGCATGGGTAAGACAGTTAAGAAAAAGACATAAAAGCTTTTCTGGTCAAAATGTCAGATACAATAGTTTCACAGCTCCCTAGCTCAAAGGTCAATGCCACACTTAGAGTTTGAAGGTAATGGAATCCTCTATATATGCATATATGCACACATTCGTGTCCGGACTGTAACTTTGTCATGCACTGAAGGATTTTAAAATTATTTGTCAAAAATGTCTAGCACATCAAGACCAATATCCCTACCACAAAGTTCAAGGTCACACTTAGAGTTTATAGGTAATGGAATCCTGTATATATGCATACTTTTATGTCCGGACTATACCTTTATCATGCTTCGGGGGCATTCGTCACTTGTGAGGGACAGCTCTTGTTAACTTAGAATTTTGTCACAGTTTTAACTAGACAATTATTAGAAACACTCGACAGTCAGGGGTGTAGCTTGTATTAGTTATTTTGAAAATAACTTCTGTAAGTGATATTTGAAACATTTTATAAACATAATTACTTCCCTTCGCTGAAAGATTTAACTCCCTTGAAAGTTAAAGTGATCAAAATAATGGAAATATCTTAAAATAACGTATACAGGTTACTAATCAACATTTCAGTTTTTCTTGAATTTCTTCATTACTATCGGATTACCTCTGCAAATACCTTTAGATAAGAGAAAGAAATGTAGGTTCTTTCTTTATAGCTGACAGTAATGACTTTTCAATTAGACATAATGGATTTATTGCCAAAATTGTGTAACAGATGACCTGAAAATGTCCTAATTCAAAGCCCTTGCGTAACAAGGTTTTGTCGATGCGTAACATATTTTATTTCACGATCTTGATGTTCAATGATCATAGAAATAGAAAAAAATTGTGTAGCTCCCCAGAAAATTTGTATTCTTGTGGAAAAATGATGTTAAATCTTTGCACTGTTTGGTCGAAAATCACTTGAATAAGTGATCATGAATGAAAAATAACTTAAAGAAGTGATTAAGTGAGTGATGAATAAAAGATAAATATAACCAATACAATATCTATATTTTAGTGTTTTTTTTCAAGGTATTCTGTTACTACGAACTTCCTCAGTTTATAAAGCAGTCTTTCGGGGGTATTAATCACATTTAGTGATAGCTCTAGTTGCTAGTTATTCTGATACAACAGACTTCCTCAGTTTATTAAGCAGTGGTACAGTTTTGACTTAGCATTAGTATTTAGTTATACGTCTCTTTAGTTGTTTTAATGACATGTGTTTCAGGAAAAAATAGATGTAGATTCATTTGCACTGCCTTATTTCTGTATTCTTTGTTTTATGTACTCATTGGCTATTAACACCCCAATGTAGAATGCTAACCTGCTTTGTAACATATCTGCATGGTTGGTGGTTTATTGCACAATGCCATTTTAGCCATAAACCAGGCTCCCATAGTGCTCAACAAGACTCACTTTAGATATGTTCATGGTACCAATTGATATTTTGAAAGAGTAACTGTATAATTCATTGAGATATTAATTGCCCCTTTATGTATTATGACAATCATGAAATTTGCAGAGATCGTCTTTGCACTAAGCTCTACCAAAACTGCTCAAATAATATCATTACAAGCAGAAATTATGAAAAAATATTATGTAAGCATTATGTCTATTTAAACTCCCAACACATTATGCAAATGAAGTGAGTCTTGTGCATGAACCTGGGGGTTCAGGTTAGGAACATCATAGCATATTGCATTGTATTCACTTCCTCTTTGCTTGGAGTGCACAAAGGTTAAATTGTGTGATCGTGTGATGGTTGTTTTCTGTCCACATTATTATCATTATCACTCATCATAAGTATTATAAAAATTTTATTATCAATATTATGATAAGTATGATCAAGTACCGGTAACATTCAATTTTTTAGATACGTCTCAGTGAGTTTCAGTTGTTTTCTGAGTCTGAACATAACTGCACTACATTTTGTAACACCCTTCATTATTGAAAATATTTCTTCATTATATCCACATAGATCATGGGTCTTGATGGATAAAAAAGTCACACTGTTAAAATCAACCAAAACCTCAGTTACATTATACAATTATCCTGTATATACAGTCCTCAAATTTCATTGGAGAATTGTTACTAGTAGAGGTTTCTACTATAAACTGTACCTCTCTTTTTAGCAGGTTCAGCAGACTCATGCCTCCTATATCCAGAAGGTCTACCTCTTTTCTCTGAAAATGATGATGTTTTTTTGTTGTTTTTTTTCAAATAATCAAAAGACACATAACTATACAGCAACGAAGGTTGACATCACTGATGAGCATTGGTGTCGTACTACTAGATAAATTTACTTATTGCAGCAGAAGAAATTTCTGTGCTAATGCAAATTTATATTTCTTCATTGTATCTCAGTTTAATTAATTGCATAAATTGAATAATTACATTTATATGAGTCAAACATACTTGATTCATACAAGTATTTTAAGCAGACTGCCTGTTCCAAAATGATATGAAACAAACCTGTATTTGTCATCGATTGTGTCATCATTTCAAAGTATTCTTGTTCATCATTTGTAAAATCCTCTTGTAGATCAAATTCTGGATAAATGGAAAAATGAAAAAAGCTTCAAATGCAAGTATTGTAACCGAGGTATTCAGCGCATAAAACCATAGCTAAGAACATTTATTTATATTTGTCATATGATACTATAAGTACTACTACGTTTCTACTTACCAATATAGGGCCTTAATGATCGAGTTAATGAGAAATCTGAGAATCTGGTCAGTTTATACAAATGTACTTTAGTTCACTAACAAAGAATGGCCTGCAGCTGTTCTTGTTAATTCTAAATATAACATAAATGAAAGGATCCTAATAAATTAATACTGCTTTGAATTATCAGTTGTGAAATTCAATATGTGTGCCAATTGAGAGCAACGGAGGTTAAGATTGTGGATGTTGGAATTATGTATACCTTTAAGTGGCTGAATTAATTATTAAAAAAATACCTACACCTTGTAATTGTATTTGAAAGTTTACTTTTATTACCCGAATAAAAAGTGTTTTCAATTATTCAATCAAATACCAACCATCGTCAACTCCGCTACATTCAGCATCCTCGGGAGAAAAAAATTCTCCAACATCCATATCTGAAGTGAACTACACTGGATGGGAAAATAAATCATAACGCAATATGTTTTTTACATATGATAATGATTAATGAAAAATTGTAGGTGCTGGACAGTAAACAATATTACATTATTAAATTTCGATCACAACAGCATTTTACTGTTCGCTTGTCCCATTTATCAATTTGTGGAAAAATTATTTTGCATTTTTAATAATGATCCTAGGCTATTCCGTTTGTCGAATGGTTGTAGACATTTACCCTCAAACAACATCTTTGCATGAATCTCTTTCCAAATTTTTTCAACAAATTAACAATCCTTGCTGAACACTAGGTCTTGCCGTTATATACATTGTGTTCAATTTCCTTTAGGATAGTTTCAAAAATGTAGAAGTTATAATGTAAACGAACATCTGTGTAAATGTAGATCTTGGTGAATATGAAATATTGATTACAAAAAAAATCACCTGCTGAGATGTCATCATCATCATCATCAGTCGAAATGTCAACATCAGAAATATATTCAGCCATGTTTAGCTGAAAATAATTGTAAAACAATGGCCAATGCACAGTGTATTTTAAGCATTATATAGATCTACGTCAATTTAACTTTTTTCTGTGAAGTTTATCCATTGTGCGTTGTATTCAAATGGATTAGATCTATCTGATGTACTTTTTAATGACTTGTTGGAATCAGTTAATAAACACGTGAATCAGTACATGTGTTGCTTTCATGTATTCCTTGTACTTTATTTATCAAATCTAGTGTTACTTATTGTCCTCACGAGGGCCAGATTTAACAGGTTATCATTGTAACTTAAACTGCTAAAAGCTGTTGAGCAGTTTCTATGCAGTTTCTTTCTTTGACTGTGTTACAATTTACACGCTACATTTGGTTTTGTGTGGTTGAGCATATTAAAATTAAAAATCTTATCACATCAATCAGTATCTAATTAACCAATTGTGTAGGCAGACTGACTCTTCAAGACGAAATAGCTTGATTGATAGCACAAAATAAAATGCCACTTCTTTGTCGACGACAGTTTGAAAATGTGATTGCCTCTGAGGCAAGGCTCCGCAATCCCAAATGCCCGTCGCATTACATTCGTGGCACAAATGCCTTGGGTATGCTGTGGGTCGTTGAGCCTCTGGCGAGTCTGTTAGACATCCGCATTTCAAAATTTATCGACAACCAAGTCACGCGTACAGTACCGCTAGCGTTTAACTTCCGCGAGATGTCGATTACCAATTAACGGTAACCGCACTGTAAACGGTTCTCGTTTCCAGTTTGTTTTTTTTTAAATTCGTGTAGCCAATCAGAGTGACTCTAAGCGTGAAACTCTATTCAGGAAGCGTGTAACCATTCAAACGTGCTCGTTGGACCGGTTTATTCTACGGATATTGTGCGGGCCTGATAAAACTATCGATTATTCATCTTTAGAATATAGAAAGCGTTTAGACAACGAAGTACGATGTTTAAATGTTTTCAAAATAGCCTTAATACGTTTCTGAGTACGGTACGAAGCCTGTCGTTGAACTTGAATATACAAGAGAAATATTGCCCAAACAATAATACCAATAACAATATCGCGCGTACAATTAATTAGTTGTATTACACAAAAAGTCTGAAGTTAAAAATGCATCACCAGAACTGGTTATATCTTGTTCTTTGTTCTGTGGTACAAATAAATAAGCTGCCTCATTGTCGCAGTTTTTATTATTATATACATGATAGTATAGCCTAATTAGCTATTCAGAGCTTATGTTTATTGTTGGTCATTTTGAAGTACTGGCAATCAATACAATTTGTACATTTGTTGTAATTCATTTGTTCATCGGTTTGACACGTTTTTTTTATCTGCCATTTTATTATTGTCAAACCTCAGTTTAGACATAAACTCAGCACCCCAGTAAAGCTTGCAAAACACTACAATACGTGCTATCGATAATGAAGAAGTACTAGTATTGTGTACAGTCGATTAGGTGACGAAACTAATGTGTTGACACAAGTTCTATCATCTAAGGTAAATTGCCCGGAAGGTAGTAATCTGCGATTCATAAAACTTTTCAAACAGAGATGATTAGCCGATAACCAACCGTCAAATAAGTCACTACGCTCCAAACATGCTGATTATTAAATCATTTAATCAAGTTTAACAAATTCAAAGATTTGATGTTTTTGTAACAGCCCCAAAACAAATGTACACATCGATTGGCGGGTGTCCATGCGATCACGCATCTATGTTGTGATAAAACATCGGAAACATTTTGCGTTCTGATTAGATGAGTGCATAACGGGCGATGATTTCAAATTTATAAGCTTGCAGGTCGCGATGATTAGTGACTCATGTTTCCACAAAGCTTTATGTTAACAAGTTCAAAAAAGGTCCTTAGAATGTATGATTTCCTGCTAAAAACATATATCCTCGGTGATTTGTCCAAAACCCTGGGATTTTGCAAAAATCTCCCGGCATTAACTCAATGCTTTATGGCATGTATGATGAAATTTGCCTTCTAACTTGTTTTCTCTTTTACAATACCAAATGCGTGTGATTGATATGAATATACGGACGACCTATTACGTTGCTTGTTCCCGTTTGCCTTGACTTGATGTTTCTTCTGCATCTAATGCGTTTGTCAGCCTAAACTCAATATTTACATTTCGAATATAAACTGAGCAAGATTGTAGATTATATATTTTATAATCCAGTGTACCAACTTCACCCATAGCGCATAGACAGCAAAATAGTCCTGCTACTGCTGTTATTTATATTTTACATAAGCGTTAAGAAATTATTATGCTTCTGGTTTCTGGCGGCTTGATTGATGAAACATTTTTTTTCCTTGAAAACAAAATTAAGATGCCGAAATATTAATTAACTATCAAACAAACTGATCCGTAATAGTTGTCATTAGCGCTCATGTTTTTTCTCACCATTTAGCTTGCTTGGTCTGGAACTAAAGAAAAATATCAGAATGTCTGCAGATGATTCATCGTCGGACACCCAGGATTGTTGACTCCTCTACGTTCAATAGTGATGCATTCAGCGGTGTCATTCTATTTTACATGTATTTCATGATGCAATGCCATTTAAGAAAATGAAAATATCAATTGATTGAATTATATTTCAAATTGTTTACTAATGTAATAAAATGTTAATTAAATTTCTGTCCACCATACATGAAACTCTTAGACTAAGTTTGTCTTTAGTTTTGTTTCATTGAATCAAATGATACGTTACTTTAGTTGGAGACAGTTAAATAAATATTGTTTACAGTTAAGCCACTAAAAAATGATCAGCATTAACCAAACTCTCATTAACAATCAAAAATAGAAGTTATTTTCGCGACCAGTCAAAAATGTAGATGCGCTGGCAAAGTTGTGACCTGACCAACGAGAGATCTCGAGTTATCAGGTGAAGTCCAATTATTGATGTTCCAGTTCAATTAGTTTTACTGTACCTGAAAATAGAGATCTGCAAGCATGTAAAACATGTGACTTTGGTTTAGGTCTGTTTTTTTTACGGTTGGTGCCGAGCCGCTTGCGAAAGCTCGATATAGTTGTCCAAATGGTGGTTCGGTTATGTGTGTGTGCGAGCGTGCGTCCGTCTGTCCGAGTTTAGTTTGTCCGTTCGTAACTTATCCATGGATCGAGGGATTCTTAGATAAATTGGCACACATTTTCACCATCATGAGATTGAGAGTCATGCGCACGAACCACGTCCCTATGTCTAAGGTCAAGGTCACACTTTGAGGTTAAAGGTCAAATTCAAGAATGACTTTGTCCGGAGCATATATTCTTCATGCATTGAGGGATTTTGATGTTATATCGTTCAAATGTGCACCATCATCAGATAGAGTGTCATGCGAACAAGGTCCCTAGTTTTAAGGTCAATGTCACATTTAGAGGTCAAAGGTCAGATACAAGAATAATTAAAGAATGACTTTGTCCGGAGCATTTCTTCTTCATGCATTGAGGGAGTTTGATGTTACTAGGCAAAAATGTTCACCACCATCAGACGGAGTGTCGTGCGCAAGAACCAGTTTCCTAGGTCAAAGGTCAAGGTCACACTTAGAGGTAAAAGGTCAAATTCAATAATATATTTGTCTATAGCATTTCTTCCTCTTGGGTGGAGCAAAGTTGATATAACTTGGCACAAATGTTCACAATCATTAGCTACCTTTGTTTTTTAAAAATGTCTTCCCTTTATAGATAGCTTATATTGTAACTTTGTTATTATTCAGGCCTTACAGAGAAATTGAGACCACTTTTATGGCACAGTAAACGGAACGTAACAGTTACCACACGGAGCGCACGATACAAGCACGATGTACGCACGATACACGCAAGTTACACGTACGGTACACAATTCAGAACGATGCACGATATGAACGATATACGAGGCGCGCGCTGCACGCTACACGTTAGCCGGAGTACACGTTATACGATTACTTTTGACTTTTAACAGTTTACTTCAATTTTGATTTTTGTTCTCACCAAATTTGTTTGTTTTGAGTCCTTTTTACAATTTGTTGTCCTTATACAGTTTGATGAGATCAAAATAATGGGACCAATTAATAACAGGCTTCGTAGCTACACAATAGCAAAAAAGACTCCGGAAAGTTACAAATATCCATTGTTTACCTAGGTGCGAAATAAATTACAGTAAGTGTCAAATTTGAAATTAAATATTGATCCTGAGGTGCGAGAAAATGGGCGGAAGTTAATTGCTGTCAACACCTATCTTTAAGCATCACTACACGAAAGACAATTCCCATTTGTCATTTTGACAGTCAACATAATTATCTTTTTCAATAAATAATTCATAGTTTTTATGTGATTCGAGTGGCGATTATTTTTATAACGATTACATGGATTATACACAAACAAGATGCAATTTAAATATGGTACTGTACAATTATCTTATGAATTTTTGCTCGGACTTTAACTGACTTGTAAAACTATCGTTGATTCGTCATATTATGTTTATTTACCCAACAAATATTTAATAGCTTACCTTCTTAAATAGTTGATAGTTTATGTTCCCTTTCTTGTTATAATTCCTAATGAATTTCCTTATACCTTGTCTACTGCACTTGAAATAATGTTCTGATAGCAACAGTCTAGATTTCGAAGAAAAATTATGTCCTTTCCGACGATAAAATATAATATTAAATTTCAAATTTCAAGTGTTGACTGTCTTCCACCTGTCCCGAAAGTCATTATTGCCCGAATTGCACAGGCGAATACAAAATAATGCAAAATGAAGTCAGCACTTTATTTCTTTTTGCGGAGATGTAAAACAATTAACGACTGAATAAAACATCTAATCGTATACCGTATAGGCCTATCGTGCACCGGGAATCGTGTATCGTGTATCGTATATCGTGTATAGTACATGTACATGGTGCACGTTGCACGATGAATGATACGATATGATACACGATATACGATTTACAAAATACACGATGAGCGCACGCACGTTATACGAACGTTACACGCACGATATACGCAAATTTTGACAACTGTTACGTTCCGACTACTGTACATCATACATGCTACATCTAATATTTAGGTGAATTTGACCTATCTATACTTGGTAAGGAGTCAGTCCTTTTGACAGCTGGCGGGCTCGACATGTTGCACATGCGCATCTAGTATGTTTTTAAGTTTTTGTGTAGAGTACAATCATAATAACCGAACAGTGTTTCAAATATTACAATATTGGTATGAATTTTGATGATGCATCTAAAGAAGGAAACAAAATTCCAAGCTTACTTAGCCCAAAAAAGGAACGTGTCAATGTGTATTAAATTTACTTTTTATCAAGGTCCCCGTTTGCATGTCGTAGTAGCGACTGATTATAACACCCAGTATTTCCAGTTAGTCTTTACGTGTTTACATCATAATTATTATTGTCCGCATTATTCAATGATGCCGCAGCCAAACATACATTTGAGACTCTCAAACTGAAATTGGTACTAGCCACACATTAATTTGATCCAGAATCAAAACCTCTTATTTTGGAATGTCCCAGACGTTTAAAATGCCCCCAACAATTTACAGTCCCTGGTGCACTTTGTATTTAAAATAACTTGAGCTTTTACATTATAAAGAGCAATGTCTTATCGGTGAAACTGGCAATTATTTGTACGAAACACATTCCTTACATTGTGTTTTTGTAAATCAAAAGTGCTGCAATACATATATTCGTGTAGCGCATTTTTTTACGATTATATTGCAAAAAAAAAGAAAAGGAAACGTGTTCTGAGAATGTGTTAAGTGAGCAGCAAAGGTATGAAGGGAAAGTATACACCGATGTTGTTACAGAAAAGGTACAGAGCACTGTTCTATCAGTATTCTACCTGTAAATTATTTTTCTATATCAGAGCATGAAGAGTATTTAAAATGCTCCTGGGACTTACAACTTTTGTCATGGATTGTCATCAGAATTTTCATTTTTACCATGGTTAGTGATGTTGCAGAAAACACCATAGATTAATACTATATCACATCAGAATTCTGTTTGTAATAACCCCCGAAACAAAGTTGTTGGGGACAGGTTATAGGAGTCACCCTGTGGTCTGTCGGTCAGTTCATTGCATATGTATATTGCATTCCTTTCGTCCGGAGCATACTCAGTAACTTGAAAACTTTTGTTTGGAATTTAAAACAACTTCATACAACAGTCAGGCACAATGAGAGGAAGTGCAGTGTATAAAAACTCTATATTGTGTCAGTACAGAGTTATTATCAAGAACCATAACTCTATTTTAAATTTCAGCGCGTCTGATTTTTGAACAAAATGACGAGCTATTGTCGTCACTTGATTGTCGTCGTCGTTGCAGTTGTCGTCGGCGTTGGCTAAGTTTTGCGTTTAGGTCACTTACATGGAAACTATCAAAGCTATCACTTTAAAACTTGGGAAACTTGTTCATTTAATACCCTTATTCACATTGTTTCCTAAAGATGCTTTTTGGGGTAAAAAAAAACATGAATGTAGATGGATTTTGAGAATTGGACATAGCTTCTTCATTTTTTGTTAGACTGATTTCAATTGTTTTCAATAAATGGATAATGTACTTAACATAACAAACATATTTTTTGAGTCACACATTTGAAAGGGTAGGGGGATGTTTTCGTATTTTTTGACTTTGTCATTTTTAGCTGGTCTTATTTTTTTTGAATTTTGCGCTTGGGTCACTTACATGCAGCTATTAAAGCTGTCACTTTCAAACTTGGAATACCTGTTAACTATCAAATATGCAATAGTATAAAGGAATAATTTTACAAGTTACATAACCCTGTAATGTATTTTGCTTGATTATTGCCCCTTCTTAACTTAGAAAATTTCACACACAAAATATGTTTGTAGCAGTCAAAATAATGCATTAAAACTTAGTGTATAAGAAGTATTTATGATTATCTTTAATTAGATTATATTTTAGGGCTCTTGGGGTCAAGGTCACTGTTACTAAAAATAGGAAAACTGTATTGTATTCCATACCTTTAGTTACAGTAGCAGAATGTAACCAACTTGTGTTTGTAGTAAGTACTTAAGAAGATAGGGTTGTGTTTGTTTTGGCTCCTGTGGTCACAGTCAAAATCACTAACTTAAAATAGAAGAAAAAAAAGCAATTATATGTTCAATATCTTCAGTTACAATTGACATAATGTAGCTAAATTATCTCATGTGTAATACATATAAATCAAGACTTCAAAATTAATTGGGATTGTGTTTGGGGTTCATGTTGTCAAAATCCATGTTGTTTTTTTTCAAAAAAATAAAGAAATGGAGAAAAATCAATATATTTAGTTGCAGTTGAATTATTGTGACCAAATTTAGTGTTTAGTTATTATTATGAAAAGCTTTTGTGGGATTGTGTTCTGGGGTCAAGGTCAAGGACACTGTAACTTATAAAATGGTGATAAATAAATTTAGACGGATAAATATGTATGACCAAAAGACACCGGATGAGTTAAAATATGGGCTTGGTCGGATTAGTTTTATAGAGGTATGGCCCCGGATTTCGAGGAATTTACACCGACTCAGGTATATTTTTTTCCGATTTGTGCGTTATACTTCACAGTTGGTTAAAGAGACCTAGCGCAAGAAAGATTTCATTGAAGTGTCTATCTGTCGATGCATTGATCACTATACACATATGTAAGATTTTCGAGAACTCTTTGAAAAAATAGTGTACAGAAATGCAAACATACGTAGCTAAATCATAAAATGTAAGTGATCGAGATAAAAATACATCAGTTTTTCACATTTATGTCTTTGGATTATTCATCAATGTTTCTAATGTGTTACAGGCCATTGTTTGCAATTCATTTTATATAAAATGTGGAATTCATGAAGGTATTTCATATTTGGCAAACGCCGGTTGTCGTTTTTATGATGCAAACGTACATCGTCTTACTAAAATGACGAACGCACTTAGGCAAATCAAATTGTAATTTTGCGATGTGCACTCCATGTATGTATCGTTTATTAAAAAACTAAAATATTCTTAATTAACGAAGTAAACTATATGTCATTGACATTAAGATTGTCCTTGTCTGTTTTCAGATGTCATTTGTTTACCGCGTTTTTGGAAATATTTTCAAAAGTTTTTTTCAGATGTTTTCAGTGAGGGTTGAAAATTCAGTAGCGGGGACATGAAGGTGTAGGAAGATACACTTTCTGCGAGAAGCAATTCTTTTCAAATATCCCAATATCCAAACAACATCTATTGTATTGCTAAAACTGATATGTAGCTGGCTGATGCGAAGGCCACATATTTTGTTCCGCTCAGGTCAAGATCAAGGTCATACTTAGATGTCGGTGAAAATATTTTTCCCTAGCAATCACATGATAAAAATCAAAATCTGATTGATCACTAAATTGATTTTGAATTTAACAGGACTCGTCTATTCTGTGGAGAGATTTTCACATTAGTGAACTGAAAATCCTTGTGCCTTTAGGATTTATTTGGTACATTAATTCTCCGCAGCACTAGCTCCTCATCAGTGGATGGTTATAGATACAATGTATATATTGACAATTTACATCACCTGGCCATCTTCGGGACTTGGATTATTCGTACCCATGGATTATTCGAAGTAAAATATTGGTCCCCGACACTTCGAATAATCGAGACTTCACTGTATTTGATTTCAGGTCTTATATATTGGACAAAATCATATAAAATATGACTATGCTCATTCTTTGTTAAACATCTCCTTCAAAGGAACTTGGTCAACGTTGAAGCACTTGTTCATGTTAAGAAAAGTAATGCAAGATAATATTTTATCAATTTGACCAGACACTTAAGAACTATAGCTCTGACAATCTTAATAATCTCTACCCGACTGTTATGGGCATTTGATTATTTCTCTACGGGTAAGGTGAGATGCATGTTGTTCAGGAAAAAAAGTGATTCACTACATCAGTGTTGACATCACAATAAGACATTGCAGGCTGGATTAGAATATACTTTGATTATGTTTAAATTTTACACCATTCACATATGGCATGTCAGCTATGGCAGAAAGTCATAACAACCCATACAACAAACAACAGTGCCTTAAGGGCCCTAAATTGCTCAACTGATTCCTATTGAACCTACCTTAGGATGTCATTTGTTGCTAAAACTGTCAGTAGTTGCTTAACGACTCAATTTTAATGCTGAGAATATAACTTTCGATTGGTACTTATTAGTTGCAAAGGCAAAAATTGTAGCTATGAACGTCACTTGTTGCTAGGAGAAGTCATTGATTGCAAAGAAGGCCAACAGTTCGTAAGGAAGTCACCGCTTTTTTATGAAGTCCACTGTTGCAAGGAACATTATTTGTTGCTTTTAGAGCTCATGTTTGCTCCGGGACAAATGTTTTGCTAAAGAAGTCACTAGAAGAAGTCACTGATTTATAAGAAATTCACTAGCTCCTATTTGAAGTCAGTGGTTGTTTAGGACTGGTTGCTAACGAAGTCACTGGTAACTAGGGATATTAGTTGCTTAGGGCCTAATTTGAGCTTAAATAATTCAAATGTGTTTATTACGAAGTCATTTATTGCTTAAGAAACCAATGGTTGCTAAGGAAGTCAACGGTTGATTAGGAAGTCACTGGTTGCAAAGGAAGACATTTGTTGCAAGGGGAACTCATTTTTTGTCAGCGGACCATATTATTGCCAAGGAAGTCACTGTTTGCTATGGGGGGGGGGGGGGTCACTGGATTCTAAAGAAGGCACTTGTTCCTAGAATGAGTCAATGTTTGCTTAGGAAGTTCCTGGTTGCTTAGGCAATCATTTGTAGCTAGGTAGACTCACTGATTCCTATAGAAGTCATTGGTTGCTGAAGAAGGTAATTGTTGTTAGAGAAAGCACTGTTTGTGAAAGAATTTACCGGTTGCTCAGGCAAACAGTGGTTGCTAAGTTAAACAATGGTTGCTCTAGGGTTGTTTCCTATAAATTTCTATTAACGGCAAGTAGCCCCCATAGCGTGGTCAATATTGAGCGAAAGAGTAGTCGAAGTCATCATAGATACTGTCACCACTTAGACAGTGTTCAATAGTGGTTTACGACTGCTTTTGAAATTTACAAACTAGAATGTATCCAACAAAACATGTGTCGGCATCACATCGATGCAGGACAGTGATTCAAACTCATATTGAGACATCCCAATGTCCAATATCAATATATATAAGTATCAATTAATTGTTTCAATACTCGATTTATAACACTGAAAAGCCTTTTTACATAAATGGGAAAAAATCAGAAATGGGGTCAGCAAGACTTGTGGATTTTGATTTCTGTACTTTTTCCACATGACATCTTTCAAATATTGATGTTTCACCTATATCTCTTCTAAAGATACAAATCATCATTGTATTATCGGCTACATATATACAAGGATGGAAAATATCTTAGGAACTGAGAAAACAAAAACACATCTGTTCACTAAGATGACCAAATTGGTCTTGTAACCAAAGATTTTTTTTTCACTTTTCTAATTCCCCTCTGATAGGCTCCATGACAATATTCCCTTTCCGACCAATCAGATTGCTGCCAAAAAAACAAGGGTCCGCGCTGCACAAGCAGTTTTCTTCGAAGACTAAAAAACTTTCACAGTGACTCCCTGTTAGTTTGGCAAAAACAAAACGATGTGTTTGGTCTATGTTGTGCAAGGCTCCGCTCTCTTGCCCGTCGCATATATTCGTGGCACAGTGCATGTTGAGCTGTGGGTCGATTGTGCTTTCTTACGTTGGCGAGTACATCGGATCATTCACATCGTCTCAAGATATAAACTCTTGTAGAATTGGGAAACTGAGGAAGAGAAACATTTCTTTAGTAAGCTCAAAGGAGAAAATTACGCCTTGCTCTCAGTAACTGACTGCTTATTTTTAACCATGCTTTCGGTGTTGTTTTGTCGGAACAGTTGCAAGCCTGTAGCAAATTGGAGTAGAAATCAGCCGTAGAAACCGGCGGATGCGATGCGTGTCACTCTGACTTGTAGATAAGATAAGAGAGAAACTTTTGGTTCCGTCAATTTTGTTGTGTTGTTGTAAACAGAAGTTTCTGTCCCGAATGCAAGTAATGTCGATCAAATTAGGATGCAATTTTCATGCTTGGACAGAACAATGCTAAAACATAGATTTAGTAACCGTCGGTTATTTGTGTTTTAATTTTCAAACTGATATTTCACGATTTCGTCTAAGGGTGAGTATGTGTGAATAGTCGGAGACAAAAACTAGGTCTTGTCTTTAAGATGCTGCAGTAGAGAGGAACGTTCTACCTTGTGTCTGGGGTACTTCTGTAGGGCGAGGAACGGTATGGCACAAATGCAACCACTGTCGTTTAAACCGTTCCTGTCCCCCTGATCAGAACGCATACGGTTGCGTCCCCCCACAAGGCGTCTCTTTCGAGAGACGTTGTCTACTTGTGAAACGGTGAGGTTTCCGCAATTTGGCCGGATGTTCCATCGACCTATAAGGTGACATCGATTTGTTAGTATCTCACATCATCTTTTTTTGGAGCCAATGAACAATGAAAGAACAGCCATAGTATGTAGAATTTAAGCTTTGAGAATTTGACGACAGCAGATAGAGACACGCAAAGCTCCGAAACTTTGTAACTGACGGCTGATTTTTCAACCATGCTTTTGGCGATTCCCCAAAAACAGTTGCAAGCTTGTGTGAAATGTGAGGCAGAAAATCAGCCGTTGGCTTCAAGCATAGTTAAGATGTTTTGCCATTACTGATTTTGTCAAACAAGGATCATTGTTAATTAGCTAGATCAGAGTTAAGTTGAACATAAGCAAGTAACCGAGGGCTTCTTTTTTATTCGCATGCTGTACTGATGTGAAAAACATCGAGTCAGAAAAAACAGTCAAACGTTATTGTAAAGCAAAAGCTCTCCATATTGTCAAAATGACAAACTGTACATAGGCATTCAAAACTAGTCTTGTCTCTAAGATGCTTTAGTAGAGAGAAACATTCTACCTTGAACAGGGGTACTTCTGTAGTGATGCAACCCGTGTCGATTAAACTATCTCTGTCCCCCTTAAGGAATCATCCTACAAAGGTGATTGTGACACCGAGAGGTTTCAACAATATGGCGAGAATGTTCTATCGATCTATAGGGCGACATATATTTGTCAGTCTCTCACAGCATCTCTTTTTGGCACAAACTATATTATATGTAGGAATTTGAGATATTACAGATAGATAAACAGCGATGCCTGTCTCTCTGCCATGTAGGGAAGAATTATTGAATGTCATAGTTTCTAGTTTCTTAAGTTCAGTTTGTCAGTTTGACAACTTGAATCTAGATTACAAATCCATAAAAAGAATTTTCAGTCTACTCTCAATGTACAACTTGAACTTTTCTGCTGCTTGACATCGTTTTGTTGAACATTTGTACTGTGGCCCGAAATTCGAGTCAGGATTTGCGTACTATTGAAACGAAAAATGTTTGGTCATTTTTTGCACAAATCTAGTATTGATGTTTGAAAAATGCTATGAAATTTCTCGAGTTCTTAACAAATGACAACAAGGGTATTTTTCCATCAGATAAATGATCCTTGTATTATTATGCGTGTCTCGTGTATCAAGAAGACTTATGGTAACAGCTTAAGTGAGATAGATGCACTGTAATATGAAAATTATCTCAAGTCGCATTGTATGAAGCTGTACAAATTACAAGCAGGGCAACTGTTTCTACTAAATGACTATGTCATGTTTGAGGAAGGTAGTTCAACTTGGAATAGTAACCATGAGCACCTCTTTTTCAGCACGTCGTGAAGTTTTTATCATAGTTTAACCCTAAGACAGATCTCCTATTTAAAAGATACAACTGTTATTGTATCTTTACAATTGCAAGTACTTTACAAACTAAGGAGAAACATTTTTCAGTGAACACATTTTCCTTCTAGACGGCTTTGTCATGTTAAAGTCGAGGTAAAACGGAATGCTCTTATTGACAAGATAAACTTATACATGTATTGACATATCCTGAGAGAAAAACGACAAAAAAAAAATGTGTACATTGAATTACATTCATTGACCTCATGTTCCATAAAACAATCAGTACGTCAGTCGCACTGTCACCACTCCTGTTACTATGCATCTACAAAAGCAACATCGTTCCGCCGACTTGATTTGGACCGCGCAGTTATCACAAAATGTATGTCCACAAGGAACAAGAGTGCAGTCCTTCTCCTTACACAAACTAATTACGCACTGCAATAACTCTTTTCTATCTCCAGTCATACATTCCTCTCTCATCCGTTTCAGTTCGCACCCATGGCTTGCCAAACGTTCTTGCTGTCTTTTGCTCCATTCACTTTCAGTGGAATTATCATTTTGAATCACTTGAGTCTCAACAGTTTTTTTGTTCTACTATATCTAACTGCCCCGATGCAACCGTTGCCCTTGAAGCTGTAGTGACTTTTTAATAGGGACAAAACCTATGAAAACCTCGAATTCCTTTCCCTGTTTTCTTGGTAGGATAAATGTCTGGCAATTCATCTTCGGTATCGGTCGGCACTGTGATTATTGGGTTTCATAGTGAGTAAATAGTGTATATGTCTTGTATAGTACGTTTTCAGTTTAGGAGTACAGAAATAAACGCACAGCTCAAATGCTAAATTTTGTGAAAAAGCTCACCTGTATCTCCCAGGTATTTCTCATTTGCAAGCATGAATCTCGCCACTGAAATGACCTCAGATAACTCCATGTCAGGTGAAGTCTCTCTTATATCATTCTCATACAGATTAAATTTCAATAAGCTCGACATATATGTCGAGGTCCAAGCATATTAGAACATAATCAATATTCTGTAACAGGTACCGTGCCTTTCTTACAAGTCAAGCTTTCGTGTACATCTGCCCAAAAGTTAATATTCTGACTCCCTATACTGAATTGTGGCCGCTTACTTCCAAAGTCATAGTATGACTGACTCATTTCACATCAACTAAAACATTTTATTTTTTAATCATGGTCGTCATGGCGACACACCAACTGACACCTACTGAGCAATCAAAAAACAGAACCATGCACTGTGAGAGAATAACTCTAGTTACGTTATATGCTCAATCATATTTCGACTTTCTAACACAGAATATCGTAAAAAAATACGAAATCATCATCGACAAGTTTAAAATAAAAATTACTACCTCGAGCTATGGCAGGAGCAGTGCGGGGTTTGTTTAGACTTTAATGATGTGTTTTACAGAAACAAATGTACATGCACAAATCTTGTGTGCGAAACTGTATATGTCGATGTACCGTTCAAGACAATTTCAACCAGAAACAACTGATTAGATGTCCCTTTTGCAGAGCAGAATCGCCGACGGTTAAAATATATTACTGGAGATACTCAGCTGAGAAACAGAAAAATGACAAAGCTAAACGCAACTGGAATTTTTGGTTTGAACGTTTAGTCTACACAGTCTTGAGAGCTCACATTAAAACTCCGACCTTCAACAACGACATGTTCTATGAATTACTCCACACCGGGCGTTTTGATGATCGACAACATGCTACTGTTTGCGCTGACAAACAACAAGCAAAACAGTTTGTCATTCGCAAGATGGATACTTTTCTTACAGCCGATTGGATAAAAGAGACACTTAAAACAACCATTTGAAACTAGTTGAAAGAAATAGACTCAAATGATCATTCAATTGTATTTTGACACACACTCCTAAAAATTGATATCCAAACATAAATCTTGTAGCTGACAATCGCATCTGTATTCTTTATCAAACCGTTTCAAACTATCTCTTTACCAACAAAATACAACTTTTGCAATGTACAATGCATCGTAGCTGTGTCACTTGGGCACACCAAAACACACACATATTGTCACCGACAATCGCGTTTTATTCCTAAATAGTGTGCATCGTGGGTCATCCGTGCCTTTAAATCTCTGAACTCACATAACTAATATTGTGCCAAGTGTGTCACCTGGGGCCAACTCGTCCATGACGACTCGCCGCTCTTATACCTTAGTATGCCGTAAGGACCAAACTCAATCTAGCCCAATTTCATTTAGCCAGTTTATGAGTACAGCAAAAAACGCACAGCTCAAATGCTAAAGTTTGTGAAAAAAAAACAAACTCAAGGACAAGCATATTAGCAGATAATCTATATTCTTTAACAGTACGTCTTAAAATTGTCGATCGCCTGCCCAAAAGTTAACATTCTGACTCCCTATAATAAATTGTGGCCGCTTACTTCGAATGTCAAAGTATGACTGACCCGTTTTTCCAAAAAAAACAAATTATTTTTCAAACCAGGGTCACGCTCACTGACACTAGCCGATACCTACCGACCAGTCAAAAAAAAAACCAACATAACCATGCGCAGTGAACTGTTCGGGCATTGCGCCACACATTGAACTCTCATTTTCAAAATAGAATTCGAGCTGACAAAAACGTTCAAACGCATTCAAACGCATTCATTGCAACTCTATAAAAATGGAGAATACAAGTTACATCAATAATTAAGTAGACATCGTCCTTGTACAATCGAGATGTTGTGTCGGTATAAAGATCTACAGAAGATTGGAACAGAAAGCTTGCAATTGTTCTCCAACGAATTGGTTTGCTTAGGCAAAAACGAAATTACAACAATGCACAAACAATATTTGGCCGATCTATCAGATCCAAACGTTAGTTCTGGTACACAGTTGCTTGACAGATATGACATTCGATTCTTAATCGTCACTTTGGACTGTTATGGATGTCATGTTTGGAAAGATGAACTAACTACAGCTTTATCACTCAGCAAACGACTTTACTGGAAATTGTTTCACCAACTACTTGTAATGTCCTTAACTGACAATGGATACGCGACCCAATTCTTCAAAACAGTCGACGCCAAGAACAAGAAAACAGATACAAGACGTGTATATAAACCCGAACATCAAATATCTCCAGCAAATTGTTTTGCAGACATAATTTGTGAAATTGGCAAATTGGCAAATACAACGGTAATAAACAAGAAAAACACAGTAAGCTCATTTCTTTCTTTGTACAAGTACATTCAATTTACTGTTATGAATAGGGGATGACTTCTGTCTGTATCAGGTAGAAAAATGTGTTTGTTTTCATAGGGTCACACAATTCTGTTTGACAGAGATCACTTGTTCGTCAAAGTGTTTTTTTAAATGAAAAGTTGCTACAAAAGTTTAACCATACACTGGTTGTTTTTGGAGAAACCGATTGCATGCAATCTCACACCAAATATCCCAACTTCTGGTTCCCTCTGTTTGTACAAAAATGACTCTTGATAGGAAATATGCCTGTTTACCAGACCAAAAATTGTTGAATGATGGAATCATTGCTGACAGTATGGAATATATCCAGTTCAGTGTTAATCAGATGCTACAGTGCAAAATTTGTGTCCAAGTTATTCAAAACAAATCTCTAAATTTCAGGTTGTCGCTAAGCTGTTCAGACCCAGAAGACACACTCGGTGAAAACAAATACTGTACAAAGATATCTTTTCTTCATGAAGAAGGTATGATTAAACACTTTTATATCTGTATGGTTAATTTTCAGAAGCCATCATCAAACATTTTTGTTGGCGGTGTGCCTGATGCAAATTAAGCCAAATTGATGGATCACAACAAAATACTTTTGTGTATACTTGTATCATGCCTACTGCATATTTGTATAGGAAAACACTGGACTGTATTACTGATATTTGAATTTTGTGTGGAGGCGGAGCTTGGACTGCGCTCTATCTGTAATACAGAACATAATCTATCTGAAATAGAGAACACTTTTCAGATTTTTGTATTGCCTAGATTTTTGGTTTACAAGAATAATTTGGAAAAGTCTCAATCGGCCGGTCAAAAACAAAATAAAAGACAAATACACTTAATTGCTCCGTTATATGATTTTTGTATTCTACAGAACACTTTAAAAAGAAAACAAGTACGTGCATGGATTTTCTTTCAATTAAAAAGATTGAGGTCGCTTCCAAACAATTTTGTTACGTCACACGATATTACGTCACACGATATTGTAGGGCGTGAGAACTGTCAATCAACGTGCCATGATACAAATCAGATAGGGCAACTGTTGGCTCGAATAATAACGTCATTTCTCGGAGGCATAGCCTCCTAGAAATAGCATAATTGTTCTCGCCAACAGAACTCTATTTAATACATGTCTCTACAACAGATGGAACTGATTGCTTTTTCGCAGATGTTTAATAACCTGACAGAACACATCACCTTCAGGCACGCCAATACAGAACTCAATTTCAATGTTTGCCTGTACTATGCTTTAAGCAACAGTTCTTGAGAGACAATTTGTATTTTGCCAATTGATAACATAGAATACACTATAGTGTAAGGTGATTATTTTGCAAAGAAATTAGTCTCATAATCATTATTTAATAATTTGTTTGTCAGTTTATCTGGAAACAGAAAGCCTAATCATATCTTCTGTTACATGTAAATGCCTTCTTTAGGACAAAGACATATCTAAATGTTAATATCTTCCATTTCAGAATGTTGCATCAAAATAACTACAAAGGCTGAACTGTTATACTGTATCAAGTCGAGGGCATTATTAAAGCAATACAGGAAAAAACAAACACAACGTTCTTTGTTCTATACAGCTTAGTGGTAGCATGTCTCTACAGCATGCAACTTGTTTTTACAAACAAAACTGATACTAAAACAAATTCATGTTAAACGATTTATTAAGAATGTACTACTGATACAATGTTAATGTTCATTGTTTCAAAAACAAGAGGGCCAAGATAGCCCTATATCGCTCACATGTATATCAATTGACAATAATACAAGGGGTCATGATTTTAACATAATTCGTAGAGGTCCACTTCACAATGCTTAGAAACATTCCAAATATCTAAGCTCTGCCTATGGGCCTTGTGGTTGTATTTATTTGTTCCCTATATAAGCCTATGCGAAATCAAGTTACCCCCCCCCGACTCCCAGGAAGGGTTAATGATTTGAACAATATTGGTAAAGTTCCACAAAGCAATGCTACATTCGAATATAAGTTATAGGCCTTGTTGTTTTAGAGAAGATTTTTAAAGTTTTTTTTTTTCATTTTTTTGCCATAGCTACCAGAGTTCTGCATGGAATAATTTTTTTTAAACTTGGTAGAGGTTCATGCAAGAAACATCCCTGCATAGTTTCATCAACATTGGCCCAGTGGTTTTAATGGAGAAGATGTCGTTTGAATTAAAATGCTGAAGGACGACGGACAATAATCCATTAGATAAGCTCACCCTGGCAAAGCCTACTGGTTGACCCGAGTCCTAAAGATGGCTTGTTTCGCATGTCATTTCTTGACGATGGAGCAAATCCAAATCTATTGCTTTTGTATCCTATCATTTTCAAATAAGTGCACCCTAGAGAACATCTTTAATTTTCTTCCCAAGGGTCGTCTGTTTCTTATCAGGACATTACGTCAACACCACAAGGAAAACAGGTCACTTTATCAGCACAACCAGAGTAATAAAACCCAGCCTTTGTCAGTGATACTCCATTGTTTGTAATCTGTCGTCATAGAATAGCATGCTTAATTTGGAGAACTGAGCGGCAATGCTCATTTTTTAACTTAGGCTTGTCGTAGTGGTATAATACATATAGTCAAATTGATGCCAGATATTCTAACTGAGAGTTGAGACGAATTCTAATAGTATTTATGATGGTTAAAATTAAACGAAATTGTTGTAATTCTCATTTCAGACAGATGTTTCAAATAATGTTTTGTAACTTACACGGACGTGGACTTCGGACTGCTGACTATTGAATAATCTCAGGTGTTTCTCAAGTGTGTGTGTCGTCTTGTAATTAAAACCGTATTGCAGTTAATGCGGAATTAACTGAACATTGACAAAAATATATAAATAAATCTTTTTTTATTTCAACAATTCGATTCAATTTCTTTTCTTCTACAAACAAGTCCAGAACATATGCATCGGTCTTGGGTGCCGCCAAACAGAACGTATTGAACTTTATGACTTAATTAAGCTCTGAAATTGCATGTTAAACACGCACTCTATATAAGTGCACATATATATGTTAAGTTTGATACAAAGTCTTATGGCTATATTCATAAACCTTTCTCGACCTGACTACCACCAAGGAAGGCTCCGTGAATTGGTCAACTAAGTTACTTAGATTTGGTTGATTAATTGCTTTAAGTATTCACTGGCAAATCAAATATGCCTAACGGTCCCTTCCTTGGTCGAGGTTGAGTCGAGGAATGTTGCTGAATATAGCCATAAATTCACTTCCTCGCTTCCGGGTTATTTGTGCAGCTGTAAAGCTAGTCATCGTTTGATTCCTGTTAGCGTATACCTTATCCATTAGAAGGTTCAACTCGGGGGATAAGTCGAGCGGTTCCCCTAGACCAATATGTTTTTCGGAATTTGAATGTCAGTATGCATAGATGACCGGAATTATTCGGGTGCAAATGCTTAAGTGTATGATACAATGAAATAAATAATTCAACATTTCCCCTTTAACTCGCTGTTTGTAACTTGAATCGCAAGACATGAGTCGACAGTTTCGTGTATCAAATTTTGTGTAAAGGAGTACATGAAGTATTGTTACCATAAGTGAAGGTAATTTTCTTATTTCAGTATATAAATGTAAACTCAGCATTTTATTTAACAAAAACCTTTTAAAACATACTTCTTTAAACACATAAAATATCCATGTTTGCTTTAAATAATTCAATTAGTCAAACACACTATATCAATTTTAGAAATAGGATTTTATCTAGTAGAAATCAAAGAATTTCATCCCTGGGCTTTATTGCTGAGAGAAGAAGTAGAGAATATCAAGCAAGCAGAGAAACGTTTTGTGCAGCGTTCGGAACAGACTAATACGCCACAGGCAAAATACTGAAGGGGTGCCATCTATTGCCTCTCTTTGTTCTTCACCAATCTGATCACTTTTGGACTCACGATCAGACATAACAGTAACTATGGCATCCCTGCGCCACCCAAACGTATGAAATACCACTTTTGCCTCGTAAGTCTTGCCTCTCAGCATTGTTTAAAAACAAAATCTTAAGAGGTTCATTTTTAGAAAAAAACGTATAGAAGCACAATCAGATTAGACTATTTAAGAAACAGCATAAGTGGTAACCTCAATTTGAAAACTGTTGGTAGAGTTTGCGTCAAACAAAATTTGTATTTATTAAATATAATGAACCCTGTTGTATAACATTTGAACCTCGGAAATTGGATTTTTAATTTTTGTACATTTTTAAGGTGCAGAGCCAGGCTAGAGCCAGACGACGAGCAGCAAAGAGGCCTTTAGCTACACTCAGTTTGCCTATAAAAGATTGTTCAGGAAACAATACCTATGATTCTGAGAGAACTTGGCAAATGTAGTAGCTCATATGATGAGTAATATTAACAGATACAGTTTAATAAAGTTATGTCATGTGATAATGTTGTTTATACATAACTTTATGTGCTGCAACTGCAGATGTATTTAAGAATATTTCACTTTTGAGAAAACCCTTTAATTTATTTACTAGTCAGCAGTCCGCAGTCCGAGTTCGAGTAAGTTACAGAACCCTGATAGCAAGAACTAAGCATGACAGACTTTATCGCCATGCGGCACACCAGGAATAATGAGAAATGAAATGATGAATTCTATATATACTAAAAAATGTGCATGCAAGAAAAGCCTATGTTGGACCATAAAGCGGCCTAGTGTTGCTGTTTCATGGACTTGTATGGTGTTATTCTCTTAAAGGGTTGTGAGAAACCCAAGACATGTCCTTTTATGCCGGTCCCAAAACACTGCATGGGTACTCTTGAGATACAAAGGTTTACATCAAAACATCGCTTTCAAGCAGTGAGCACAAGACCCACCTAGCCTATAAAACAACAACACCTGTCTTGCCAGTCAAGTATCATGACTGGATGGTTGAATTTGTATTACCTTTTAGTTCTTTGAGATTGAAAGGCAAAAACATTGCAACTCATTTGAAAAAAAAAACTTGCAGAAAAGTCATTCTTAGAGTCTCCGGGTATCTGATGCAATGACATTTTTTCCCTGGCCATCTATCTCTGGCAAAGTAAAACAGTGTGAGCTTTGTTTTTTCAAACAGAGCCAAGCGCGAGTGATTGCTTATCATGGTTTAACTCGTCGTGAGAGACATACACTTGAGTTACTTTACAGTGAGCATAGTCCCAAAGTCCTACTGAAAGACATTGGGAGTAATTCAGAAATATGTGTTTTTTAATTGCTTGCTTGGATGCAAAACCAGGTATTTAACTATTCAGTGATGGTTGACTTTCTCTCGCAAATATTTTACAAGTTGTACATCAATTAACCATCATTGAAAAAAAGATAGTTTTCGAATCTCGAGGGCGAACCCAATGATCTCTGAAATCAGTCATATACACATTTATGCTTCCGAGCTATTCGCATTGTCCCAGTTCATTCTTAGGCTGACAGTGCAGATCTTATGGATGGTCCCAATGCATTAGTAAAAATTGTCACATTCTCTGTTTAGTTCTCGAACTGTTCACATCATCCCACACAGCTAATTTTGCATAGTAGACATTGAGCAAACTTGTTATCCTGTTTAAAAAGTGAGACTGTAAGAAAACCAAAAGTTTGAAGGCGAACCCAAAGCATCAGTGAAAATAGTCACATAATAATACTGACTTTCGAGCAGTAAAAATTCCCAACCCACCTGAATTTTGCATTGAATAAGTTGAGTAGGTTTCCTCTCTGTGATCACAGTTTGATCAGCTATATACTATTATTTTGAATCGTGTGGGTGAACCCACTGCATTTGTGAAAAAAGTAACAGACTTTGTTTAGCTCTCGAGCTGTTCACATTACCACACCCATTCAACTTGTATTACATATACGAACTTTTTTTATCACTTGAGTGTTCGATGTTGTTCATGCTACATAGATGTGAAAACATCAGTCCTTGTAATCAAAAGTTTTGCAATTTGTCAGCTGACAATCTGAACATACATTGAAACGTTTTTTATCTAAAATTCTGCAATAGAGGATTCATTTCACACTGACCTGACTTGTAGATGAGAGAGAGATATTTTGCTTCTGTCATAGTTTGTTTAGTTAAATGAGTTGCTGTTAGCAAAATGTTTTGCATAATGGGGCACAAAAAAAAAACAGATGTAGGAATTTAAGTCAATAGAGATAGATAAATCCTAGTCTGCATTTGTGTGAAAGATCACTTTTACTTGTATGAACTTGAAGGAGAACAATTCCCTGGTTGTCAACTTGTATGAAAATCTAGCAGAACTGGCATCTTTACTCCCGATTCGAGTTGAAAGAAAATTTCACAGTAAATGATAAATGTTCGCAATAGTAAGACTTTTTCCATCTAACATGACAGCAACGTTGTTGACCAAAATTTTATCTCTACCCAAACCATGACAACAGGACAAAAACCATCAGTAGGAAAAGTAGCTCAATATCTTTGTATGAAGAGTACACTGTTTAGAAACAGAGAGAATTGACATCTTTTCTCAAATGCTGTCTAAGTTAAAGTATGGCAGATGGAAAAGTAGCTCAATTCATTCCAAGCATTGATGTATAAGTTACGGGTGAATGGAAAAACGAAAAAAAAACACCTCTGATTGAGCAACTTTTACTTCTGTTAGTGTTGTCTTTGCATACACTATAGAAGTCGATATTTCGCATCTTTTCTCAAATATCAATAGAGACGGCTTTTTCTAGTTGAAATATGACAAATTCACTTTGGATAGAAAAGTTGCTCAAATCCTTCTAAGCATTAATCTATACTTTTATGAGCTAAGGAGACACATTTGTCTCCCATGATGGTTTTTATCATGCTGTCATGTTGTTACGATATAGATCTACTATATGAACATTTATCATTGAGTCACTATGAAATTTTTGTCTAAATTGGAATTGGGAGAACAGACATAACAACTAAATGGAGTGTTCCCCTTAATTAAATCATCCGTGTATTATCAGATGCATACATACAAGGATGACATTCTCTCTTAACAGGAATTCCGAGTAAAGCTTTTGAGTTTGCTCGATTTCAACAAAAGTGACAACTGGGAATTTTCTCCTTGATACAAACAATCCTTGTTTTATTGGCTACATATATAAAAGGATGCAAAACACCCTAGGAACTGAGAAAACAACAACACGTCTGTTCACTAAGAAGGCCAAATAGGTCATGTAACCAAAGTTTAAAGGAAATGCTTGTTTTTTTTTTTTTCATTTCAACCATGTGACGGTAGTACCCCTCTGATAGGCTCTCTGACAATATTCTTTTTCCGACCAATCAGATTGCTGCCAAAATACAAGGGTCCGCGCTGCACAAAGAAGTTTTCTTTCGAGTCACAAAACTTTTACAGTGACTCCCTGTAAGTTTGGCAAAACCAAAACGATGTGTTTGGTCTATGCAAGGTTTCGCTCTCTTGTCTGTCGCATATATTCGTGGCACAATGCATATTGAGCTGTTGGTCGCTTATGCTTGCTTATGTTGGCGAGTACATCGGATCATTCACATCGTCTCAAAATATAAACTCTTGTAGAATTGTGAAACTGGGGAAGAGAAACATTTCTCTAGTAGGCTCAAATGAGAAAATTACGCCTTGCTGTCAGTAACTGACTGCTAATTTTTAGCCATGCTCTCGGTGTTGTTTCGTCGGAACAGTTGCAAGCCTGTATAAAATGGGAGCACAAATCAGCCGTTCGTTACCGGCGAATGCGATGCGTGTCTCACTGACTTGTAGATGAGAGAGAAACTTTTGCTTCTGCCATAGTTTGTTGTGTTGATGTAAGCAGAAATTTCTCTTCCGAATACAAGTGATGTCGATCAAATTAGGATGCACTTTTCTTTCTTGGACAGAACAATGCGAAAACATAGATTTAGTAAGAGTCGGCTATTTTTTTCATTTCCGAACAGATTTTCACAATATCGTCTAAGGGTGAGTATGTGTGAAAAGTCGGAGAGAAAAACTAGCTCTCGGTTATTCATTTATGGAAAGCAACGGTTCTGCATTTTAACTCTAAGTCTTGTCTCTAAGATGCTACAGTATAGAGGAACGTTCTACCTTGTGTATGGAGTACTTCTGTAGGGCGAGGAACGGTATGGCAACCCCTGACATTTAAACAGTTCCTGTCTCCCTGATCAGAACGAATACGGTTGCGTCCCCCACAAGGGGTATCTTTCGAGAGACGGTGTCTACTTGTGAAACTGTGAAGTTTCCGCAATATGGCCAGAATGTTCCATCGATCTATAAGGTGACAAAGATTTGTTAGTATTTCACAGCATTTGTTTTTGGTACCAATGAACAATGAAAAAAACAGCCATAGTATGTAGAATACTAGCTTTCAGAATTTGACGACAGCAGATAGAGACACGCAAAGCTCCGAAACTTTGTAACTGACGGCTGATTTTTCAACCATGCTTTTGGCGATTTCCCAAAAACAGTTGCAAGCTTGTGTGAAATGGGAGCAGAAAAGTAGCCGTTGGTTACAAGCATAGTTAAGATGTTTTGCCATTACTGATTTTGTCAAACAAGGATCATTGTCAATTAGCTAAATCAGATTAAAGCTGAACATAAGCAAGTAACCAAGGGCTGTGTTTTGCATGCTGTAACAAGTCAACGAATTGCTGCCGTATTGTTTGTCAATTGAGTTACAGTGTTGTATATTTGTATAAGTTATTGATTTTTTCAGTAGGGACACTAAATGTCAATTATTCAGCAAAACAGGAATATTTTCAGTGTACTGTCAATGTATAACTTGAAACTTTCTGCTGCTTTAAATTGCATTTTGGAAATATGTATTGTGGCCCGAAATTTGAGTCAGGATTTGCGTACTATTGATGTGCTATGAACGAAACATGTTTTTAACACAAATCTAGTATGGATGTGTGAAAAATGCTATGAAATTACTCGAGTTCTTAACAAATGACAACAAGGGTATTTTTCCATCAGATAAATGATCCTTGTATTATTATGAATGTCTCATGTATCAAGGAGACTTATGGCAATAGCTTAAGTGAGATAGATGCAATGCAATTTGAAAATTATCTCAAGTCGCATTGTATAAAACTGTACAAATTACAAGCAGGGCTACTGAATGAATTTGTCATGTTTGAGTAAGGTAGTTCAACTTGGGATAGTAACTACGAGCACCCCTTTTTCAGCACGTCGTGATGTTTTTTCCTAGTTTAACCCTAAGACAGATCTCCTATTTGAAACATACAACTGTTATTGTATTTATACAAGTGCAAGTACTTTACAAACTAAGTAGAAATATTTCTCATTGAACACATTTTCCTTCTATATGACTTTGTCATGTTAGAGTAGAGGTAAAACGCAATGCTCTAATTGACAAGATTAACTTATATTGACATACCTGAGAGAAAAACGACAAAGACCAAGTTGTACATTGAATTACATATATTGACCTCATGTTTCATGAAACAATCAATCAGTCAGTTGCACTTTCACCACTCCTGTTACTTTGCATCTACAAAAGCAATATCGTTTCGAGGACTTGATGTTGACAGCGAAGTTATTACAAAAGGTATGTCAACAAGGAACAAGAGTGCAGTCCTTCTCTTTACTCAAACTAATTACGCACTGCAATAACTCTTTTCTAACTCCAGTCATACATTCCTCTCTCATCCTTTTCAGTTCGCTCCAATGACTTAACAAAAGTTCTTGCTGTCTTTTGCTCCATTCCCTTTAATATATTATATCTAACTGTCCCGATGTAATCGTTGCACTTGAAGCTGTAGTGACTTTTTAATAGAGACGAAACCTATGAAAACCTCGAATTCCCTTCCTTGCTTTCTTTGTAGGATAGGTGTCTGGCGATTCATCGTTGCTATTTTCTTATACGTCTTATTTATACACGAGCATTTTTGTGTTTTACATACCATGCCTTTTGTTTCCATTGCGTGTGTTAGAGATTCACCTAGCAGGGATTACTTTTATTTACACTGTCCTGTGACTTTGGAACATGGTGGGGGTAAGAGTGAGGTTGGGTGCGCACCATAAACCGGTTTAAGCTCCCCAGTGGTGTTTTTGCCACTGACCGTTCCAAGGCGGTGCCCCACTGTGTTCCTTTAATTGTTCGTTTTGTCCTCGTGTGTTTGCTTTGTATGCTAGTGTGTGTTGGTAGTGTATATGTGTGTGTGTGTGTACATGATTGTGTGTGTGTGTCGTGTGTGTGTGCGTGTGTGTGTGTGTGTGTGTGTGTGTGTGTGTGTGTGTGTTGGTGGTGTGCACTTCTGGGTGCTGTGGGGTTCGTTTTGGGGAGGCTGCGTTTTTGGTACGTGGCATTCCCTGTTTGATATTATTTTTGTTTTTAAACTTTTCGATCGCCTGCCCAAAAGCTAACATTCTGACTCCCTATAATAAATTGTGGCCGCTTACTTCGAATGTCAAAGTATGACTGACCCATTTTTCCAAAAACAAAAAAAATATTTTTTCAAACCAGGGTCTTGATGGCAACACGCCCACTGACACCCACCGACACCTACCGACACCTGCCGAGCAATCAAAAAACAGAACCATGCGCGGTGAGCTGTTCGGGCGTTGCGCCACACATTGAACTCAGAATAGAATTCGAGCTGACAAAAACATTCAAACGCATTTAAACGCATTCATTGTAACTCTATAAAAATGGAAAATACAAGCTACATCAATGATTTAAGTAGACATCGTTCTTGTACAATCGAGATGTTGTGTCGTCATAAAGATCTACAGAAAATTTGAAAATAAAGCTTGCAATTGTTCTTCAATGAATTGGTTTACTTAGACAAAGACGAAACCCGATCTATCAGATCAAAACGTTACTTCTGGTACACCGCTGGACATATATGACATTCGGTTCTTAATCGTCACTTTGGACTGTTATGGATGTCATGTTTGGAAAGATGAACTAGCAACAGCTTTATCACTCAGCAAACGACTTTACTGGAAAGTGTTTCACCAACTACTTGTAATGTCCCTAACTGACAATGGATACGCGACCCAATTTTTCAAAACAGTCGACGCCAAGAACAAGAAATCAGTTACCAAACATGTCAATGAACACCAACATCGAAGACATCATGCAAATTATTTTGCAGACATAACTTGTGAAATACAGCGATCATAAACAATGTTAAATGCAATCAACGTATTTCTTGTTACATTTTCACAATTGTCTCTGTTCAACATTTACAATAGCAACGCATATATTTTGTCACTGACAACCACATTTGTGTTCGTAAATATTGTACACATCGTGCGTCATCCATGCCTTCAAATCTTAATTTATTTCACTTATATTGAGCCAAGTGTGCCACTTGGGTCAACTTGCTCACAATGCATCGCCTCTATTATACCTAATTATACACCGTTAGGACCAAACTCACTCTAGTCCGATTTCATTTAGTAAACGTGTTATTTTGTTTGTTGTTTCGTGGATGCGGGTCGGTTAAAGGTTTTGAGAGAAGCTGTTTTTTTGTGTTGATGTGGAGTGTGTTGGGATTGGTGGGTTAAAGGGATTGCAGTCTTGATGATTTTGCGACTTGAGAGTGATATACTTTGGTAAAGGCGTCGAGCATTGGTGGAGGAAAAAAACAAAAGACATAATGTTATAACAATGTTATCGTTGTTTATCGTTGATATTATTGAATCGTCAATAAAAACAAATGAAACCAGTGTTGTACTGGAGGTACAGTTGTTTTAAATATCAAGCGTTGCATTTTGAAATTGTATTCGTTTTTCTAGAATTGATATATTGAAATGCTTGAAATTCTTCATGTGAAAATAAGCAGAACTTTGTATTATCTTAGGGGTAAGCTATTTTTGTCAAGACAACTTCTGTTTACACGCATACCAGGTATCGAAAACGACTATGATAACTTTGTGTTGTTTTTTAAATAGGTGTATCTGATGGTTTCCAGTAGCTTGTAGGGAAAGCCGATGTTGAAACACAGTGTCAACAAATCGTCTAGTTGAGTTTTTTTTTTTCAAGAAGAAACGTTTAATATCTCTATGTTGTTTCCGATCTTCGAGTGTCTGGCTATCATCTCCACCCTTTTTCCTCTTCGCACTGATGGCGACAGAAACATCATCGAAACGCTCGTTGGTACAAGCGTAGGTTAATGTCATCGTTTATGATCAGACAAGAACTGAGCATGGAATGATTGTATAAATACTAAAACAGTTCAATATTGGAAATTGTTCGATGCGATGTTGGTCAAAAATCCCACTGTCAATCGTATCGAGAATAATACGAAAACGTTCGCAAGCAGCTTTCTCCGACAGTCCAAGTTTTTTTGACATCTACGATGAATTGTTTCAAAATCGAAGAAGTTGTTTTTTAATCGTTTCCATGCAGCTTCTCGAATAACAGTTCGAATTTGTTTTGAATACTCAGCTTCAGTGTCTGGGCTCTTTCTATGACGGATGTGTCGAAAATGCCGACACGCATAGCATCTTGCATTCATTCTAGGGACAGAGAGTTGTCTTGAGAGAAAACAAGCGTTCAAACAGTTATGCGACGACATCCCTCATCATTAACTACTAGTGTCATGTATATTACGCGCAAACTTATCACAAGATACATTCACTTGTATACTTTTTTTGCCAGTACAGATACACGTTAGTTGATCAATTGTGTGTTGTTTTCTGACCCACAACGTGTTCAGCCAAGATATCTGTCAAGAGATTTGCCAAATACGTCGTCGAAACAATGCTCGTAGATGTCTGAGAGTTTTGATGTCTATAGACTTCAGTTATTTGATGTAAGACATAAACGCGCAATCTCTTATAATGGTAACAAAATGATTGTTTTCGGTATAACGTCTAAATTGTCTCTGTGTCAAAATTTCTTGGATGACAAATCCGAAATCAAGTACACAGAAAACGCATCTGTCTTCGGAAATATCACCCGCTTCAATCTGTTACAAAACGTCTGTTGGCAGAATAGCCAGAATGCCGCTAATATCAATGCCACTAAGATGATTATTTCGGACAGTTCTGTTAGAAGCCTACGTTTCGCATTTTGGAACAAAAAGGCAGGTCGGTAGGACATTTTTCGCCAGTGTGACGTTCACTAGTTATTTAACTATAACTACCTAAATTAAATATGTAAATACTGAAGTCAAAGCTTGAGAAAAAATGCGATAACTAGGAGTTCTCTGGATTTTTAGACAATCATGAGTTCAACGCAAAAATCCGGGTCGACAGAGAACAATCACGATGCATTAAGAGACGAAGCTTCTATATCGAAGACACAAAATTGTGACTCTGACTTACCCAACCAATACGTTGTGTTCTGCATCGTACAGGTATATGTATGTTTCATAGAGGGTCTACTCGGGCGCACCGCCTACAGATGTAGTTTCTTTTCGGGACATCTTTCCTGTAGTTTTTGCTGGTTGAGTTTATTATGAAAAAGACGTTGCAAGAAATGTTTTGTACAAATGTATTGATATCTAGTCTTTATGGCCCCACATAGTGTAAGTTTTGGGTTTTGATAGATACCTTATTGTTTTGTCTTTATTGTAAATGTAAGTAATAGTAAGTATGGGCTTTTCTATGAAGATGGGTCACGCTCGAACCTTTCGCACCAGGTGATTCGTACCATAGTTTTTTCGTACTTATAACTGTCATTTCTATGTAATCTTAGACACATATAAGCTACTTGTTTGTCATTTTCTTGTAATAAGTACTGATATGTAAGGATTTATTAAATCTGTACGATGTTGTCACTGAATTATAACACTTACTTTGTATAAGGGCAATTTTCATATCTATCCTTTCTAGTTGCTGTTAATAAAAGGATCTTGACATTTTGTAAAGAGTAACAACTATTTTTGTGATTTCGTAAATTTATTTGCTAGATATCTTCAGCATTTAGTAACAGAAATATTGTCAGTATAGTAAAATAGGATTTGTATTGTAATTTCAGTCTTTTAACATCAAGACCATTAAAGATCGAGAAACCTTGTTGGTCGTGGTTATCTTTTCTGCAACGCTATGGCAGAACACGTTGACCGCACTGATATTGAACGATTCGAGTCGTTAATGCAGATTATTGACAAAACTGCAGTAGGTAAAAGAATTCCGCCACAAAATACCATGCACTATGAAGTGCTTCGATTTTGTACATTGCGATCATTTCCGAAAGAGAAAAAGCCATTCATTACCAGACTCGCACAAGCCGGCTTCTATTGTGCTAAGAGAATGAGAAACTGGCAAGCAGATGATGTACCTATGGACATTCATCTGCAGATGAATTCGAATTGCAAGTTTCTACTCAGAAACTCTCAAGTAAACTTTCCGATCAAAAGAGAATTGCAAACGATTATACGAGATGTTTTCAATGTGGCGTTGGTCTGCGACACTGATGTGCCAAAAACGATCCTTGAATTGAGCATGCTAGGTGGTCGAAATATTGTAGTTACGTTTTGCAGGAGTGAGGACAATAATTCGATCTTCTTGTTCAGATGGCGGTACAGTATGCGGAGCACAACGATAGAAAAAATGTAGCAAGTAACCACAGACTGAACTACGGAAACGAAGAACAAGTAGACATTTGCTGGCGCAAATGAAAACACAGGATTGAAACACATGTCTGTTTGTGATCAGTTCAAGTATAATGATGTTTCGATTTGTTTCCTACCTTGTAGTCATTTGGTTACTTGTGAAAAGTGTGCTGCAGCAATTCGTTATTGTCGAATGGAAAAATGTCGAAAATACATAAAATACATAAAAGGCACGGTCAAGACATTTATCGCTTGAAATCATGTTTTATTTGTCAAAATTCACAATATCAAAATAACAACAAAACAATGGTCTTTCGAAAGTCTTTTTCGAAGCATCTGCTTTAACACCTATTTCCTCACAATCAATCAATGTTGACTTGATTCACAATTTTCCTTCTACATACAGCATAAATGTCTAGCTGTCAGCTCTTCTGGCTCATTCTGTTGAGCAAGACAAAATGACGGCTCATCCCAGCTCTCTTTTCCAGCTGCAATCAATTCTGGCTATTAATGAAACGGCACGCCACGGTAGAAAATTCCGCTCAATGCCTCAATGCTAAATATAGAAGAACCTCTGCGATTAACTGATTCAAATTGCATTCTTTTTTGTTTGTTTAGAAACGGTTTGCGCCTCAGTTGTTGACCAGCCTTCAAACTGTCAAGGCCTATTTGAGAGTTACTCCATAAAGGTAAGTGCTGTCTTTCGTGACTCTAAACTTAATACATTGAACAACGGTCGCGTCTTAGTTAATGAAACGGTGACATTGTTTGATATTTGTACTAATATGCGTTTTCTTCTCTCTGATAGATGAATGAATACTCATATGCCAGTACAAACGGCGAAAGCTACGGGTTTGGAAAAGGAAATGTATCGGAGGTACATATATTTGAAGAAAGGGAGCGTCAGTACCTGGGGATCTTTCTCTTGGGAATATACCCGATGGATCTACCACCGTTTGCATTAACGTTGGCTACCAAGGGAGGTTCTTACAAAAATGAACCTCAACTGTCCTGGAAAAAATAACAAGGTGATGGAAGTTATGTTTGACACTTGATGGCCGTATGCGGAAAGAATTCTGAAATTCAACTGGCTAACTCCAAGAGTTTTGTTAGCGTACGCACATTTTCAACTAAGAAATAACAAAGAAATTGAAGCTTTAGTGACACCCGATATGTGAGTGTATTTTGCTGACAGGAGACGGAATAATCTTTTTAAGACGACAACAGCACAAATTAAAAGTCTCATCAGACATTTTGTTGATGCCTATTGCTATATTTCTTCTAATTAGCTTTGTACTATTTATTCTATAATACTTGTTGATTATACGATCATTTTTGTTTCAACATGAATCTGAAAAGTAAGATTGTTCCATAAATGCCTTGTTTGTTTTCCTTTACATGTTCTTTAGTGAAACAGTTATGGGTCAGCAACGTGTGCACGACTCTCGACACTATTCACTCGAGTATGCTAAATACACACAGCTACACACACAATTGTTTGAACCGTTAAAGTCAAATTTCGTATTCGATGATAAATTTTCCCATTATGGTGACTCTATTTAATGATGACTCGAGAAAACACAAAGACAAAATCAGTGATCAACAACAGAATTTCATTGAACACATGTTGCAGATATGATGACAAATTGAAAACTTCCCTTGGGCAAAATGTGAGAATGAATAAAGAGTGTAGCGAAACAGACGATGATCTCATTAGGATATTCTACGAGATTGAACTTCACGTCAAAGAACTGTTACCGAGAAATGTGATTTTGCTGATTCATATGTTGTACCTGCAGAAGGAAGAATATGCATATACGAACGAATATATCGTTCGGGTTTTCGTTGATAAGATGCTTTGCTCGCGAATGCTGACTACAAGCAATCGTGCTTTCACAACGTATACAGTAAACTCCGTATATATCGATTCCGGATATAACGTAACTTCGGATATAACGAACATTTTTTAGCCCGAATTTTTCCCTTCTTTGTTTAATGTAAAAATATACAGTTATATCGTACTCCGGTTATAAGGAAACTTCGGATACAAGGAACAATATTTTCTGGCCCAACAATAAAAAATATACAGTAAAGTAATTTTATATATCGTACTGCAAATATGTTCAGAAGAGTTTTAAAAAATCGAAAAAAGTTGATTTTGCATTTTTCGTTTGCCGTCTGTATTGTATATTTCATATTGCACATGTAGCTATTATTCATAAAGGTAAATCATTACACATGTGTAACGTTTTGATAAACTAGTTAAATGAGAATACAAACATAATTGCTAAGTACGATATTTAAGTGATAATATTTTACGAAAATAATTGTGAGCGTTTCATAAGAAGCATGCAGACCGGATGAAATCCCATTTTAGGAAAAATACCTTGTGAAATATTTCAGGTTAAGGGAAGTGAGCGAAAATCAGCTTTCTTCAATTGTATTTGTTTAAGTATTGCCAATTAAAACATGAAGCGTCTTTTTATGTTTTATAAATCCTTGAAATATTTTACTTAGGTTTACGGATATAGAAAAGGATAACAGTTATAGATATTTATAAGTCTTCAAAAGGAAGTAAGAAATTCAAAAGCAACTATAAGTTGATGGTTCGGATTTTATTACATTTGCCTATAAAAATACTTGTTCGATATATACTTTAGTTCGATATATATCAATCGTATTTAAGGAACTTGTTCGATATACGGATATAAGGAACTCCAGATATAAGGAACAAATTTGATAGGTCCCGAGGAGTTCGTTATAAGCGGAGTTTACTGTGATTTGTAATGTACACTCAACCACTTTTCTAAGAATACACCTAAAAGAAATGTTGTAGTTTATTCAATTTTCAAGATATTTTGATGAATTTTTCAATGTCATAAGATCAAAGATTGATATTTAACATTCCATCAGAGTTATAAAGATAGGTAAAAAACTCATTGGTCCGAAACGTGTAAACACAATAACCTCAATATTCAAAAGTCACAAAAACGTTCAAATAACCAGACTGTCATAAATCTAAGTGTAACTCAGACGGCCATTTCACTAAAATAAAATTAGCAGACATGTGCCAATGTTTGATCATTCAAATCCTTTAAGAAGATGTTCTTGGGCAGATGTAAAGTGTAAAAAGGAATTTTGAGACTTTTGCCTGATTCCTATCCTCCACTTCATTTCGATCCGATGAAGATTTGATGGAAAATGAACACCCGAATGTTTTTTAACTCATTTATGGCTTGGACGTAACTGTTTTCAAGAATTGGTATTTGGTACTTCTCACGAATCTCTAATGGTCAGTTTGTGGCGTGAAAACGTCACTTTGGAGAAAATACAGCACTGTATTGAACCATTTGATCAAATTGACGAGGTTTGTTGGATAAATGCATGGAAAAGGATATTCTTGAAAGGTTAGACAGATCAACTCCGTCAATGAATTTCGTGTTGAAAGGAAATTTTTGTCAAAGCGGGATATTTGAAATTGGTACAAGAAACCGTTTTTTGACAAAACCTTTACTGGTCTAGATATTTTAGAAGAAATTTAGAATTACCATAATTTACAGTTTTGTGAATTTCACATTTAGGGGTGTGGTGGTGTAAACTCTCTGAGACAATGAAATCACCATTCGTGCTCATCAACTTTGTACCGAGTATTGAGAGAATGAATCCAATAATTTGTTGACAAATTTTCATGCCCGTATCTTTCAGAATGGTTTTTATATGACACATAATTGAAGAGTATACTTAGAAAAGTTGTTGAGTGTATGAGTTACAAGTTAATCAAACGCTACGATACAAAACCACCAACGGTTGAAAGAGAGTTGTATGAAGAATACATAAAACGTTTCTGAGGTGTTGGTACCCTGAACAGAAAGTTGTTCGGCATCTTGGTAGAAATGTCAATCTCATTGATTTCATCTTGAACTCAAAGGATGATTTTTTAGGCCCTTCGCGATGCACTTAGCTACTGAGCATGTTACGAAAAAAGGACGCATGCAATCCGTATGCGAGGAGATCTATGGAACTTATTAATGCGTTTCGAGAGTACAAATATGGCTCGGTAACCGAAATGTTGTCAGTTATAGCTTGACATTTGAGATGGCAACTTCGACCGAAACCGCTTGTGAGGATTGTGCCAGAGAGCATTATATGCTGTCGCATGAGATACAATCGGCATTCATCGCGGGATGTAATAGATTTTGGAGTCTTTCAAAAAAACAGCCAAGACTTATTCGATGACATGATAGAGCGAACGGTTGTAAACTTTTTCAGCATCATGGATGTTGATGGCAGTGTGGCCGTAAAGAAGGGCATTTTTAATCAGTGGACGAGGAATTATAACTATGTTCTGGCCTCTACTGATCTGATCAGATCATTCGCTGAGTTCAAAAGCCGGGAACTTTAAAAGAAAAAAACATCGTTATGTTGTTTGGGAAATTGTTACGGGATTGATATACAGTCGACTCTCGAAAACTCGAACACCCTCGGGGAAGCAAAATTTGTTCGAATTATCGGTAGTTCGAACTTTCCGGAGTAAGCATATCGGCCATATTGGAGATGGTACTAAAGACCGTTCAGTCTACAGTGAAGTGTACTAAAACCTGTGTAGGAACGTACTCGATTACATTCAAATGAAGAAAAACAAAAACAAGCATGTTTACTTCAATTTTTTTTATTTTTCATAATTTAGCTACGATACATAAACATATTTACAAGAAGTGAGTAGAGATAAATCAGAGCACAAATCAATCAAGATAATAGCACATTAAGCATAATTATATAACATTATAGCTCATTTATCTTACGAATAGCACATTACATGACAGGAAAAGATAACGAGTATAGACATAAAACATAGCACTTCTAAATTTGAAATAAAATCCAATCATTTTAAGATTAACAGTTCATTTTAGCACTTGACAGTTCGACAGGCGAACGATTGCCACAAACATAATCATTAATGTTAGCACGCGCGGCAAACAAATACACATATCCTATATTATTACCAAGTGACGATATTTACTCAAGCTGGCACCTGCTCAATTTTCACGAGGTGTGAAAAATATGCGGCCGGCTGATTGATCAATTAACGAACGACACTGTTCGAATTTTCCGGAGTTATTCACACTATTTTATTAATGAGCGGACAATAACATCAGTTCGAAAGTTCCGATTATCCGGGTTCCGATTAACCGGAGTAGAACACATTGAATTTAGAAGGAAAAAATTCGGGACCCGACGATGTGTTCGAATAATCGGGGGTGTTCCAATTATCCGGGTTCGAACTTTCGAGAGTCGACTGTATGTGTGCATTAACTGTGAACAAAATCATTGTGATTTTCACCCGTTTGTTGCCTTGATTAATGACAAATTATCATGATGCTTAATTGTCGTCAAAATTGGTTATTAAAGTCATAAATGTTTCTTGCATCTTTTTGATGATATCATGTTTATTGTATATTACAGTAGTCGAATTGTTACGTTCCCACTGCACGAGTGGAAACATTTCTCAGATTCTTTCGATGGGTTTGATACAATCGTAAACACTAAGTTATGGGGACGATTACGTTCATATCAAATGTGACTCGCGACTTGATGTTTCGAGAAGAATCTTATGTATGGCAAACATTTTTTCTCAAAGACCTGCACACCGGGATGAAGCCCACGAACTAAATCAACAACATCCAATATGATCAAATACATCAAAATCTGAAACTCGTTCGCGAATTAGGCAATTCTGACTCTGTCAGTGTCATCATCAAAAACGTACTTGACTTCAGATCAAACTACTTCGACTTTCTGCAGTTGAATAATATGATGGCAACTGTTGAACGCATAAACTATGAGAAGTTTCAGAAGTCATTTTGCTACGAGCTCCTTTTTCACTTGCTTAATAAACAACCTAACGTATGTCAACCGACATTCTTGGCCGTCTATCACACATATTTCGGGAGGGAAATCAACGAAACTTTCCTAGACGACACGTTCAACTTTTACTCGCACACGTACGCCTATCAAATTGTACCCCGTCGACACGGTAAAACGTTTATGACTGTATCGGCTTATGTGGCCTTGTTGTTCACAGCAGTTGTGAGTGGACTCATAACAGGATACTATTCTCACACCAAGGATTTTGCTCAGACGATCAAGAATCAAGTCATAAGAATAGAATTGAATGTACGCACAGGAACAATTGTCGCTAGCTCATAAAAAGTATTTGAGTAATGCCCTTGAGCAATACTCAAGTACAATAAAATATAATAAGTATCTGTTGAAGACTGCAGTCACTCGGCTCAATCAATAAATGAACAAAGAGAGAGAGCTGATGGAGTTGTGCGAATACTCATAGATGGGAGTTAAACAAGTCATGAATGTTGAGTTTGATTCCATTGAATGGCGAAAAGACTTTGTCCTTCGGAAACGTGTTTATCAAGACTATCGATGAGGTTGAGGCAGAGAAGGCGGAGAAGGCGGAGAAGGCGGAGAAGGCGGAAAATGCAGAGAAGGCAGAGAACGAAAACAAACAAGAAGAAACGCACACGGGTAAAGACGTTTCGAATGATACATGTACAAAACCGTTGTTGAGCCTTAAGGAAATTTCTGACTCTACTCTAAATGAAAACGTGGAAGAGGAAGAACGTGTTCAAAGTTTATTATGATCTGATAGAACAAGCAAATCGAGAACAGAACAAACAATATTCATCCGTTCATCAGTATCGTTTTTCTTCTCTCTCGATACCGGTAATGCTTTGTTTTCACTGCTAATAAAATGCATCGGACCTGTATCTTGTTGTTGGTTTTCAATGATGTCCAATGAACCGTGTTAAAAAAATGTTGCACGTTCCCACATATTCCTTTTTGCGAAGTTGTGTCAGGTTCACAAACTGCCTGAGACAGACCGAACTTGTTTTCTAAACTTTGCATGAGCGTTTTCAGAATTTCGATCACATCCCAGTCATTGATATATTTCTCTTGTTCGCAGCATACGTTCACGAAGTAGTAATTTCTTATCACATTCGGATTTAATATTTTTAAATCATCATCTTCTTCGGAAAATTGATCTTCGTTTAGTCAGCATGTTAAAGTTACTACATATGCGTCTAACAAGGTTACGGTAGAGAAAGTAATCGAGTCAGAGTAGAGACCCAGAATCGATATCTTCTCTTTGTCAAACTGAGAGCAAAGAACACATGTCGTGATCTGAGTTTTCAGGAGTCACTTTACGTTTTCGCGTTGGGTCCAGTAGTCGTGATAAAATGTTCATACTCATCATTCTTCGTATCGGAGAAAAACAAGTCATATAGAATCATCATTTTACAAATGTAGAAATTTTGACTTCGACCTTCTGACAACTGATGCAGAATAGTCTGACGAATACTGTTTACGTATGTCTTCCAGCTGGTCGTTTTGACGAAACTTGCAAAAGACGATCCATGTCCGTCTCATTGTAGACAGACAAAGATGTCATTGTAGACAGACAAAGATGTCATTGTTAGGAACGAATTGATGAAGAAAGCAGTCATGAAATGAACAATTTTATCAATGAGTGGACTTCTTAGTTTACCGTGACTTCAAAGAAGAGTATGAAGAAACTGTTAATAAATAGACCTTGAATCTTTTCGAATGTATAGCATGTCGTACTTATAATTTGAATCATCCATGACGTTCATTGTAAAACTGGTTTATGAGGTCGAAGTAGTGTGCGTTGTTTTTTATGTATTGATGTAATATTGACTGAATTATTGCTCGAAAATAAAATAATGAATGACATTTGAGTGTCATTTGAGAAGTTCTTTTCGAGAGAAAACTTCGTATTCATTCATCAGAATCAGTTGTTGACTTTCGAAAAGCATGAACACAAAGCAGGTTGTTTCATATTACGGTTTCCCAAATCAGTCCATCAGTTTTGGCTTCTGTGATTTACTGCACACTGACGATATCGTTGTTCGGATGTTGAGCCTAGTAGTGTTACATTATATCAGCAGACACCTCAAGAAACGTTTAGATAGGGTACTTCAGAAAAGCAGTGTACTAAAAGAGATATTCATATTTATGTTAAACAGTTCAAATCTGTCAGATCTTGCAAAGGAGGTGAACATATAATTAAAGCGTAATCTACTGAAACGATGTTTCGTGTCAATCTTGTTTCACTTTAATCAAACGTATGGAACACTGACAGATGTTTCTGCGGGATTTTAGCAATACCCTTAGCTGTGTGAGTCGTTCTATATACCACCGTTATCATTATCGAAGTACAAAAATGAAAACCAACCACTCCTGTTTCGCAACAAGATTCATGTTGTTCCGCTTGAATTCAAGACATACGACAAACATGTGACTGCTCTCAATTCGAAACCCGTCTACGAACCTTTCTGTAACATCGTTATATGCGATTACCTAGCTGAGACACTGTGAATTTAACCTATGTGTCAATATAGAATAGACGATCGCGCAAATCTGTCAACAGCAAATGGAAACAATGCAATCGAGTACACGTTTTTCTTGAGGTTGGTCGAACGGTATTTCAGAGTGATGGCAATCTATCTGATCGATACTGTACAAGTAATATGACACAATGCTTTCGATTGACCGGAGATCAAGAATATTTTGAAGCTACACTTAGGAATGCCTTTATTTATCTCCTTAGCGACATGGGTATCAAAAGTCTCATTCGCTCTCTGCTTCTGCCTCTGAAATCGAAAAACGACAGAAGCAAGCCGGTATGAAAGAGTTTCTAGCGCGACGTGACATGGCAATGCATCCACCAAGAAAGTAGAACAAATGAAAGTCAGCAACGACGACCGACGACCGATATGAACACATTGGTCGGCTTTGTTGTAAGCAAGTTTTGAACGACTATTTGAAAGTCACTCACGTACAATAAAAGGTAAATCTATGGGATTTGTTTGTTGATTTATTTGCACTATAGGCTTGTGTACAATGTAATTATATTTGAGAAAGCTCAAGTTTGACTAGAAATTATCTCGGTAATAATCAGACACGAACGTTGTACCTTGCTCGAGGTTGTATGTTGTTTCACCGATAAACTGCAAAATATATTTGAGATGATCTGTCACTTTTGTGAAATCACTCGCACTCGAAGCTGTCAGAGTGTCCACAAAAATGTTTAAGATACCTTTTGGATCGGCTTCGTGACTTATCTAATATATCATGAATAGTAGAGTGCTTCTGACCGAAGATGTAGCTTGTCTTCAACATTGCGTACTCCGATACAAGGAAAGGATGCAGTTCTGGTCTGTAGACTAACAGAGCGTTATCATATGTCTCTTTGATTTCGCGAGTGTTGTCATTGTAATCGAAATTGCATCTTGTTTGTGTATAATCAGCCGTGTTAAAAAAGCTATTCGGTTACTAGATGTATATGTGAAATGTATATGTGTCACGAATCAGCTACAAATTCACCAGATGATAATCCTGTAATTAATTAGTTAATTAGTAATTAGTTAATTAGTAATTAGTTAATTTGGACCTTAAATAAATTTAAAATGCCCCGTAATACACTTTCAAACGGCAACGTCGATACAAACGTAAATTTGACGCCTATGTTCAAAATATAAACGCCTGCTTATAAAATGCAAAACGGTAAAAGTTTCTAATTTTTTGGCTAACATTTAGATTATATTCTAGTTAAAAACAAATTAAATTTTGGCAAAAATTTACTGACGGATTTTTTTTAAATTTCAAGCGAAGCTATTTTTTGTGAATAAATTCAGAAAAAGAAAATGTTATTTTTTCAGTGTCTTTTTGCACAGCATAAACGCAAAGTCATTTAGATTAAACAACCGCGTAGGCAATTTTAATGGCTTTAAATGTCTACGCGGTTATTTAATCTAAATGACTGCGTTTTGATACCAATTTTATTGCTTTAGGTCAACAAATGATCTCAGTACAGTCAGTATAATACAAAATTTGTCACCGTACAACAAGCGTAAAAATGGCGCAACATGGTCATGTTTGCGTCGTCATGGTAACATTATGTACATTAATAACGTCAAATAAAATATAGATCTGAATCAGAAATATCGTCAAGTTTCTGTTGGTGTCAAACACTAAGGTAGACTAGAGAATATTTATATAGTATCCTTCCACCTTAAATTTACTATTTCTAAAATTTTCATTTATAAACATCGTTTTTTTTTCTAGTGAAAATCATACATTGTCATAAACATTTGCATGCCGTCTACTGCAATGGATATTTTCCAGGGCCATGCTATCGGTGGTAGAAATTTTACGGAATAATCAATAAGAAACGCATTAAAGTAGTTGGTGTTATTTACAGTAAAAATTGTAGTTATGCTTAAACTCTTAAAAACTGTTACTTCCATAGTTCCAGGTCAATACAGTAATTGAAATACTTAATACACTGCAATTCCTATATAACGCGCGTCGATATAATGCAATATCCTGTTATAATGCGGGTGGTTCTTGGCTTCCAAAATTGTTGGGGTAAACCAAAATCATAACTGTCAAAATAGCATTGTCTAGATACAAAATGTTCAAAACGCAAATAAACAACATGACAGGTTGCAAAATGGTCATTGTCAAGTAGATCCTTGAAAAGCGTCTATTTACACAGAAGTGTTAAAAGAATTTCGGATGACTGGTGTCAATAAGGCTTTCACGTTCTGTTATTCACAAACTGATCTCGTTGTTTGATTAATAACTTGAAAAGCGTGTGAATTGGAATTTGTTTGAACTGAAATTAATTTATATACTTAAGGACAAAAGTTTTGTACGGTTCAAAACTGTTTAATTAAATTTTAATTGTCCCTTACTTTTAATTGTTTATGTGCAAACTTATATTTTGAGACTACTTGCTACAACACAAGGTGTTAAGAATTCTATACAAAAACATTTAATCAACCGTGACGGCATAAACCATGAATTTCACATTTATCTAAATTGTATGTACAAAAAGCTTATAATCACACAACTCTCAAGATATTTTTTTTCTACCAAAGGATAGTCCTATCAAGAGACGTAAAACTTCAAACAAATACTCTACGTATGTTGTTATAACGAAGCTTTCAAGATAACAAAATGTGCGCGTTTTATGTCGACTGGAGGTAAGTGAGCCTACAACACATGCTGAACGTGCGTTAAACGCCAACGGACATTCTATTCGACGCCACGAACATTGAAAATGTGTCAATCGATTCGAAAATAATGAAATTATAATGCTTTTTTTATGAATAAAAATATAATTTCAGTTTTAGTGATGCTTTAATTATACCGTACATAACTGTTGTCCTTAAGTATATATAGATATTTTAAATATGTTTAGAATTTTAAAATCTTGGCAGTCTTTCACCGTATCATAACAACAAAAATGTACTTTTACTTTCGCCTTTTCTGAAAACAGATGTGATTTCGTTCAGATAGCAAAGCTTTCCTCTTTTATTAAGTTAATTTTATGACTGATTAACTATTTAATGTCCATAACATCTTCGTTTTCTATGAATTAACCATTTGCTTATTTATAAAATCATAATGTGTGTCCAAAATCAATATGCTTTAATTTAGTTGGGTGGGTGGATTATACGTAAAACATCTTTGTATTATTAATTATGCCAGATAGTTATGGCCGTCCCCCGATGATCACACTGTGCCATAAAATTTATGTTAAAGCGGTTCGACAGTTTGGACCCCGACTACCGCGTTATAAAGAAGCTGTAGTTATCAGTTTTGACAATTTTGCACTTTGCGTGGGGCTTATAAATAATTATATGCAGTATACTTTACATTTTGTGACGGGAAATAGATCGTGAAATGTATGCACCCGGTGAAATTAGGTCAACTAAAATACGGAGCCTTGCAGTGTATTTTCATGGCAGTAACTACTGTTTTATCATCATATTTACAAAGGTCAAATGACAGGTAATAAACATATATCACAGAAATATTAAATTTGTACAACTAGCATTGGTGTGTAGAGAAGTATCCTTTTGATTGGAACGGGATATCTTATGAACAAAGTGTATTTGGGGACCTTTATGTTGTATTAGGATTTATTAATGTATAAATCCTACTACAACATAAAGGTCCTCAAATACACTTTCTATCATGAGCCATAATTACCATTTGTATCTATATGATTAAATCCTGTCTGTTTTGTTTGCATGCATGTATAATAATGATTATGACCATATAAAAACTGATTAATGGAGAAGGTGGGTAATGTAATTTTACTTCGCTCAGTGTATTTACCCGAGATCAGGGCCTTCACTAGACATGCTAGACATGCTAGATTGCACGAACACAAAGTTAATTTCTGACTTGACAATTTGGTAGACATTACACTAAATAAAATATTAGGTTTTGGATTTTTGTCATGCTTCAACATCAAACGTTTACTCAGACTCATAAATTTCATCTCATCATTAAATTCTCGTAATTAAACACTCGCAAACATTTTCTTTATTTTCTTCACATTCAATCAAAGTAATAGGCGGTTCAAATGATTGAAGACGATTAAAATGTGCGAATAATATTTTAACACATTGGCCACTGATAATAAACACTCAATTAACAAAAGAAGCTTTTCTTATGACGTGTCAAAAAATGATGTGCCAGCGGAGGTGAGGTGGTTTCTCGAGTTATCAATGCTCGAGTAAATGAAGTTTTGCTGTACACGTAACACAGTAATATACCGTTTCAATTATACGGTAATTTGAAATATCTGCCCTTTGATAACGTAAATCGAGGATGCGACTTGAGAAGGAGATAATGGCGCAAGCGTAATTGTTGACCACTGCATATATTATTTCATGGGACGCAAGATCTAGGTACTTTTGTAGCTTATACAGCTTGAAACTGTAAAAATATAACGTATAAAGATAATTGAAATGAAATCATAGTGGAATGACGATGACAAGTGAATTATTACATGTTTTCGCGATTTAACCGGAAGCCTTTTTATACTTCAAGTTTCAAGCGACTTTGTTGATGCGCAGGTGTATTGATAAACTGTGACAATTATTTGTGCATTTATTTTCGAATGAATTCCTTTTTTACTTTCAAGCATGGATATTCAACAGAAAGACCACGATCATTGACAGCAACAGTTAATAAATATTGTTTTTTTTTCATTTTTTTTTATTTTGAAATTGTCAAAAAACATAAATTTAGGGGTGAAGGTCAAGGTCACTGTTACTATTGTTTTGTGTTTTATTATTATAAAATTGTTTTACGCAAAAAATAAAAATAAGTCAAGGTCACTACTAAAAATATATTTTTTTCATAAATTATTTTTTAGTTTTAAATTGTTTTCAGCAAAAAAAAATAAGGGTCAAGGTCAAGGTCACAGTTACTAAAAATACCTTTATTTCAATTTCTTTTTATTAAGCAGGTCTTTTTGAAAAAAAAAACTACTCATTAGAATGACGATGTCGTATGTCGGGCGGTCGTATGTCTCGGATTGGCGGATGGGCGGGCATCAAACATTGGTTTCCGTCCGATAACTTAAGTTATGACTGACCAATTGCAACGAAACTTGGTGTGTAGGTAGCTTGCGTGGAGTTGCCGCTTGGAATTGCATTTAGGGTCACTAGGGTCACTAGGGTCAAGGTCATTGTTAATAAAAATAGAAAAACGGTTTCCGCTCAATAACTCAAGTTAGGAGTAACTAAATGCAATCATACTCGGTGTGTAGGTGGCTTGTGTAGAAAGAAAACTTTGGATTGCATTTGGGGTCACTATGTCCAAGGTCAAGGGCACTGTTACTAAAATAGGAAAAATGGTTTCCGCTCAATAACTTGAGTCACTAGGGTCAAGGTCAAGGTTAGTGTTACTAAAAATATATTTTTAGTTATTTTTAGATTGTTTTAAGCAAAAAATGTTTTTTGGATCATGTTCACTAGGGTCAAGGTCACTGTAACTTAAAATATATTTTTATTTATTTTTAGTTTTAGATTGTTTTAAGCAAACAAAATTTTTCTGGGTCCAGGTCACTAGGGTCAAGGTCAAGGTCACTGTTACTAAATATATATATATATATATATACATATATATATATACATATATATTTAAATTGTAGCAAAATATAATTTTGGGGTCAAGGTCATCAGAGTGAAGGTCAAGGTCATTGTTACTAAAATTTGGGGAGTCAAGGTGACTGTTTTTTAATTCTACAATTTCTGCAGGCGCCGTTTAAACCTGCTTTGGCGGCATTGCCGCGACTTCTTGTTTAGTTTTCACTTTTTTTAGCAAAAAGAACCAATTGTTTTGAAGGTCAAGGTCACTCCGTAAACATTTTTTTTGAATGTTTTATTTTCTTTTTTTCGTTGTTATTCTACAATTTCTACAGATGCCGTTTTTACAAATTTCACACTGACTTTTACTTTTAAAAACGATTCCTTTCATAGAACAACTTTTGCATCAAAGGGGGCAAATGTGTTTTACAAACAGCTCTTGTTAAGAAATCTACAATAAATAACAAACAAAGGAACTGCTACTGACAATTTACTTTCTGAACAGTATTGTATATAAGTGGAATTATAATTTATTTTTTATGGAATTAATTTCCTATGGAGGTAAAAAGTGAGTCATCAATTTATTGTTACAGATGTGTTTAGTACTTTAGTGCACATTTGTTATGTCGCGGCTGTACCTAGGACTGCTCCTCAGATAAAAGTACAAATACTAGGAAATCAGGAACCAGACTATAGCTCTTTATGAGTACACCCCTTGGTACTGACTGTTAGTCCAAAACATTAACCACTCAACAACCGCGCTACCCTCGGTACACAGTTATGCATGTTTTTAACATAAAACAATGAACCTTATTCTATCAGGTTTTACATCATTTACTCTAGCTTACCTACTAAATTCACAAAATGAAAGTTTCCATCTTTCAATTTGGAAAGTAGTATTTAAGATAACTATTCCTAATATAGGGGTGCTATAAGAATATTTACTGACTGAATATATAACAATGCAGATCATGATCTGCACGTTGATTTTGTTTAGCATTGGTCACAAAGGCAAAATAATTATCTTACTTTCTTGCATACCGGATCGGCGTATCTGCAGTTTGCACCCGTGTTATCAAAAGTATCTAGTCAGTAGAAAATTACAACTTTACAGAATAAATCAGCAGTGATGCGCAACAGGGCACAGTCTGGAGTTTAACACTCAACCATCAATTTATAAATTGCTACATACATTATTCAAACAACTATTTTACTCTTTTAAGGCAAATACAGTTTTCTCTCTTTTGTTCAGATAAAAACAAAACAACGTTTCTACCTGTAGTTGGCAACTGTGCAGTCCCTTGAAATAATATGTTTTTGTTCGATAATATTCAGAGGGCCAAGACTGGGAACAGTCATCCACAGCGTTAGGATCTCGGACACAGAATATTTAATTAAACAACACGTACTAGGTATTTATCACAAGTGTACATATATTATATTTGTTAAAATAAACCATGATTTTTCCAATTAGAATACTTAATAATATGTTTCATTTAATATTTTTCCGACAAAAAAATGTGTATATAATTTTACTGCTGGGAAGGGCCGTTTGCTAAGTTGAAGGAACTTGTGGCTCGACCAATTTGCATTTTGTTTCGTTGTGTATATGTGTCATTGCATTAACATATGCGTTTCTTGCAATAAAATATGGTTAAACTTAGCTAATGATATATTACTCTTGGTTTGTAAAATAAGGCAGATCTAATAATATCAAAGAGTAAAGGTACTGCTTCTTTGGTTTCATATTAGATTTCATATCAATTAATACTAGTTTCACACTAAATAAATTTACATAAATGCTACATATCAATAACTGGTCACTTCTCAATCTGTCACTAATTGGTTAGCTGTTTTTGCGATCACTGGACCTTTCATGGGGGTTTTATGGCACTCTGTGTACTGTACATACATGATTATGCCCAAGGACATTCAGTGGCCAACTGGTGTTTTATGACATAATGTACACTGCAGTAAGTCACTAAATAATTGTTACACACACCTTATTAAAACTGACAATGTTATTGTCACTGATAGTTCTCATTTTTAGCCTGAAAACAGGTTGCTGTATGATGTAACTTTTCAGTTAAAAGTATTTATGTTGTTGCATATGTTTGTTGTATCTTTCCTTTTAGTTTACATTTCATAACATCACATTGTTGAACAGATATTTTAGAATTCATTTGTTTAGAATTTATCATAACTTAAAAAATTCCAAATTAACTTTAATTATTTGAACAGTGATTTATTTAACATAATTTGGGATATTCTCCTAATTAATTTGTTTGCATGGAAATGAAAAAGGATGTATATATAAATTGATATTTTTAATTCATTAATTGATTGTTATTTCAATAAGTAACAAAAATAGTCCAGGCATTGTCAATATGCAAAATGGCAAAACGGACATCATCCCCTTAGCTCAAACTTTTTTTACAATGTTTCTTGACAATTATTCTCAATAAACAATGCATTGATTTACGTAAATCACGTTATTTATTTATTTTAGATTATTTAAAAGCAGACGAATTACAGCATCCGTAAACTTTATCCGAAAATACACCAGTTCCTTCTTAAATATTTCTAAATAATCGCCGACTTTATTCGCAGTTGACATATCTATATATACATTGTGATTCTGATAATAATGTACAAATGTTGTATAAAATTACAAATCCTTACCGATCACGCCGTAAAAACTCGTATAACCTTAGTGATGCTTACAAACTATAAGTGTTTGCGATGTTTTCATGTGTCTAATTTATCCTCGTCTGACGTCACAACCGGTAAGGGACGCAACTCTTTGTCGGTAGAAAATCGATTAATTGAAACTGTGTATAACATTCCGACAGATCGTATTTACTCAATTATTTGAACTGTTTACTTAAATTTTTATTTCTGAAATAATTGTGTCATAATTCATTAAATTAATTATTTCTAAACGTGTCCGACTTTTAAGTTTATCACGTTTATTGTTTTCATTATTATATTTTTTGAGATATAGATTATACGAAACTCTTGAATGCTAGTTTTACCATACAGTTTCGAAGATGAGGCATTACGGATAGACTTCAAACAAACGCACCGATGTTTAGATATGTTATGTTAGTTAGATATGTAAAATTAATTTTGATGGTTTGCAAATCTTGCCATACAAGGGCACGCGAATGTACGTGTCTAAATCTTATCACAAGTTCGCAATATCTCGAAAGTTCAAATGTTTGACGTTACAGCCCTAATAAACAATGTTCAGACAATGGCAGAACGAATGTGCAGTAATTTGAAAAAAAAAACACTGTGCATTAATGTTTAACTGTAATTCACATTTCAAAAGAGAATGTTAAAAGGAATGACTCTGTAGACAGCGGTCAATTTCAGCGTGCCATTGAATGCCCTAAGAAGGGGCATTATTCTTATGACTGTGTGAAAGCAATATGTCTCATTGTTCATTTCTCGAGTTTCGTACTTGCAGTTTTAGTCAGACTTAACATTAATTTAGGAGTATCAAAGAAATGCACCAGCTGTACAATACAAAAGTTTAACCGGTCAAGGAAATTTTTGCTGATGTCTTACCGAATGTCAGGCACTTTATTGCCCTTTACACAAAGTTGTTTTTGTTCGGTCAGGCAACATTTTAGCCAGTCAGTTTTGTGTTTGTCTGACTGAATGTAAGGCACTGTTGAAAAACTTTTCGGGAAGACTAAGAATTGTGTCTCACACTGTGGGCTTTTGCAATTTCACCTGAAAAGCAATAAAGGAATGTTCTATTTTCTTCAATTCGAACTCAGTTAGGTTGTTACTTTAATAATTGTTTTGCAGGGTTGAATACCTGTTTCAACCGCAGTTCAGTTATTTTTACAGGCAACAATTAACCTAACTCTCATCAAATTTTCTTGGAGGAAGCTATTCTATAACCACTTCCTGCATGTGCTGCTGGGAAACTTTTCACATAAAGAGACGTGGTTGGTAGCAGGGCTCAAACACATGACACTCTATCAATGAGAAGTTACAGTGATGTCAAGTCAGTCAAACCACTCGACTATGGAGGCGGAGTAAACTTCCAATTTAATATGGAATGCTACATTTTCTAAAGATGACATAACTGATTTGGCGCTGATTTTAATGCCGAACATCAATTCTAAATTATGCCATTCTGTGACCTTAAATATTCATGATCACTTCATTTTAGATATTTAGCATTGCTTAACATATATTTCTAGTGGATCTCCCCGGGAGTCACAGGTATAAGTAGCTTATCTGGGACCCAAACACTGCATCTTAGTATAAAATAGCCTATGATGCAGGGTGAATCATGACACCTGGATCAAAACTGACCCCGACCAGGGACTCAATTTATTTTACATAACTGATTTATATAGAAAATATTTGAACATCTTCTATCTAAAATTAACAAGGCCTAGAGTTTAGATATTTGACATGTAGCATTGCCGAGTTGTTTTTTTTTATCAAGACACCTGTGTCATTATTGACCTTGCCTGGGGGTCACTTGATTTTATATCGGCTTTATATACCGGTAGAGGAAAATCTTTAAGGCGTAGAGCTTCGATATATATGGTGTGTAGCCTTGTCTTGTGGACATTTACCAAGCTTTTTCAAAACATGAAACCAAGATCCAAATTGACCCTGCGTGGTGGTCACTTGACTTTACATAAAATTTTATATGAATTTTTTAATAATTGTTTTCAGTGGACCTTAGTTATAGCGAGACGAGCGGTATAAGGCCATCGTGATCGTCTTCTTCGCAGTTTTGATAACTGAGGCTGGTTTAAATGCTATTGTAAACAAAACATGCACAATGTATTCGCGCAAATTCTATAAGTTCAGTGGACAATGATATAATTTGTTCAAAGGGATAACAAGAACTAAATAGTGGAGGGAGCAGATCATGATCAACCTTAATGAATAAGCAGGTTGATCAGTCGCAAAGGCAGGATCAGTTGTTGCTCAGCAGTGCAAGGGTTATTATAGAATTTTACTAAAGCATGAAAATATCACTAACATTTGTAGCTTCACTTGTCAGAGTCCTTTGTCCAGTAGAGCTTCTGTCATGATGTTGGTTTGTCCGATGTCCGTCTGTCCGTAAACTTGACATGCTTGACCTGAATAACATTCTACAGGTCACCAACTGAAACACTGATCAATCCATATAACACACAATGCAGATATCCTTTATTATTATATATCCCTACAACGCCAGGGTGAGCTTTTCTAATTGATGATTGTCCGTCGTCCGTCGTCTGTCATCCGTCGTCCGTCAACATTTTGATTCAAATGATATCTCCTCTGAAACCACTAGGTCAATGTTGATAAAACTATGCAGGAATGTTCCTTGCATGAAGTTCTACCAAAATTGTTCAAAGAATTCCATTCCATGCAGAACTCTGGTAGCTATGGCAACAAATAGGAAACACTTTAAAAATCTTCTTCTCTGAAACCATAAGGCCTAGAGCTTAGATATTTGGCATGTGGCATTGTCTAGTCGACCTCTACCAAGGTTGTTCAAATCATGAACCCAGGGGCAAAATTGACTCCGCGGGGGGGGGGGGGCGAGGGGTCTTAGATATTTGACATGTAGCATTGTCTAGTAGACTTTTATCAAGCTTATTCAAATTATGACCCCTGGATTAAAATTGACCCGCGCGGGTGGTCACTTAGTTTTGCATAGGCTTAATATAGAAAACAGTTTAAAAATTTTCTTCTCTGAAACCACAAGGCCTACAGCTTAGATATTTGGCATGTAGCATTGTCTAGTGAACCTCTACCAAGACTGTTCAAATTATGCTCTTTTTGTTAAAATCGACCTCGCGCGGATGGTCACTTAGTTTTGCATAGGCTTTATATAAGAAACACTTTAAAAATCTTCTTCTCGGAAACAACAAGGCCACATCTTAGATATTTGACATGTAGCATTGTCTAGTATACCCCTACCAAGACTGTTCAAATTATGACCCCGGGTCAAAATTGACCCCGCGCGGGTGGTCACTAAGTTTTGCTTTAGCTTATATGGGAAAAACTTTAAAAATCTTCTTCCCTGAAACCAAAAGGCATAGAGCTTAGATATTTGGCATGTAGCATTGTCTAGTAGACTTCTACCAGACCAGGATTGTTCAAATTATGACCCCCAGGTTAAAATTGACCCCGCGCGGGTGGTCACTTAGTTTTGCATAGGCTTAATATATAGGAAAAACTTTAAAACTCTTCTTCTCTGAAACCACAAGGCATAGAGCTAAGATATTTGGTATGTGGCATTGTCTAGTAAACCTCTTGTTCAAATTATCACTCCCGGGTTAAAATTGAACACGCGGGGTGGTCACTTAGTTTTGCATAGGCTTAATATATAGAATAACTTTTAAAAAATCATCTTGTCTGAAACCACAAGGCCTAGAGCTTAGATATTTGACACGTGGCATTGTCTATTGAACCTCTACCAAGATTGTTCAAATTATGATCCCCGGATCAAAATTGACTCCGCTCGGGTGGTCACTTAGTTTTGCAAAGGCTTATATAGGAAAAACATATTCTTCTCTAAAACCACAAGGCCTAGAGCTTAGATATTTGGCATGTAGCATTGGCTAATAGAGCTCTACCAAAATTGTTCAAATTATGACCCCTGGATCAAAATTGACCTTGCGCGAGGGGGGAGGGGGGTTGGGTCATTTAATTATGCATAGGCTTATATAGGAAAAACTTTAAGTCTTTTTCTCTGAAACCACAAGGCCTAGAGCTTAGATATTTGGAATGTAGCATTCCCTAGTATATTTCTTTAAGGTGTGTTTAAATTATGCTCTTTGGGTCAAAATTGACTTTGCCCGGGGTGATTACTTGTTTTACAAAGACGTATATAGGAACACCTATTGTATATAACATTATCTAGTTATCTTCCACCAGGCAAGTTGACTTGTACCAAGGTAAGGGATATAAAGCCATCTTGGCCCTCTTGTTATTTTTACCAAACAGTTGAACTTTTAAAAATATTTTAAGCTCTTTAAAAGTTAAGTTCTATATCACATAATTGTTAGCGGTACTTGGTTAAGAGTATAGTACAGCACAGGCGGATTCCGTTTTTGCCGCGCTATAGCGCGGGAGGTTTTACAACGCGGGAGCAATAAAACCATGTCGCATCACGCGGCATATGATTGTACATGCGGCATCTATATGCCGCGTGTCATTTGCGATATGCGACAAGTACCATTCCGCGTAACGCGGCGAAAAGGATTTATTTTTCCCTTAAAAATTAATGCCTTTTGCACAGTTTACAAAATGTACATGTAATTCTATAAAAGGTTTTATAAGATATAATTTTATAGAATATTTGCATGAGTTACTGCAGTTTACTATCTTTCGAGTATGTTTAAAAAATAATTGTTGTATATAATTAAAAGTTGTAACATTATCATCATTTTGTTCCTTTATTCTAAACCTTTTATTACAGATATCGTTGTTTGTCGCAAGAATTATAATATTATTGCTTATCAATAATTTGTCGTCGTTTTGATGTATGTATTTAAACAAAATTGATTCCGACGCTTGCCTTGAAGTTGGGGATAATTAGTGTCACATCTTAATTGAATAGACACTTATTGCTAATATTAACAAAGGGTGACGATTGCTATTGTCTACAGTACTGTCAGCATGTTTTTCATTTTAATGAACCATAAAGTAAGATAATCGGCTAAAACAGATATCATTGGCAATTTACTGTCGAAGTAGTTAAGACAGGATTATTTTAGTGTCAAGTATTTAAAACTCTTTTATTAATATGTTTATTGTAGAAACTGATCGAGGTAAACTAAATAAGTTATTCGTTCTTGGACTCTGATTTGAGCTACAAAGACACAATAATCTTAAATAAATACTGAAACAGATGATAATCGCAAACTGTCGATTTACTGCATTTGAATTAACTATTACAATGTATACGTATGTTTCTTGTTTTCGTCATACTTGCGACAAAAACAATATGTTTGTTATAAATATTAGAACTGACAATTATTTGCCGTCTGAATGTACAACAAATCAGCATCAACTCTTTTAAATGTACGGTACTACATTAAGTTTCTAAAGTAGACATTTCCAGCTTTCAATTTGGTAGATTTCCTACGGTGCAGAACTGGTAATGATCTGCACTGAAAATTCATGCAGAACAATTACTGCTGGCATGAAAAGTGTTACTTTATCAAAACAACAATCTCTCAGCGCTGACTCCATCCACATGATCAGTAGATAAATGTAAGAACTAAACTTCACAAAAATACAAGTAACAGCTTAAATACTCTACGTCCACTTATCAACCACCTACATTGTGAGAGCTCGAACCGGGGACACAACCGGTTTCTGTACGTACATGCATATCGATTCCTACACTCGGAGTTAGACACCAACATTTTACTAACTACATAGGAGCTATGAACCGGGATCACAACCGGCTTTTGTACGTATAGGTGTTTGATGTTTTTTGAAAATAATAAAGATGTTTTTTTTTAAAGATCGCACTGTTGAAAGTAAAATTTAGTGACGTAACATCACACATTGTGATACACACATGTAACATTAACACCTCGTGCTAAGGTTTGGTTTCAAAACAGTTAAATTTGATTTGAACTGAATTACAATTCAAGAAGGAAAGTACATCCGTTCCAGCCGTATTTTGGTCGTTCTAACAGACGGGCAGTTTACCTTATTACAGTAAAATCCGTATATAGCGACTCCGGATTTAACGTAACTTCGGCTATAATGAACAGTTCTTTTGGGCCCGATTTTTCCTTTTATTTTTGTTAAATGTGAAAAGATGCTGTTATATCGTACTCTGTTTATAAGGAAACTTCGGATATAGTCTTCTACATTTCACATGTATAACCTTTTGATAAACTAGTGAAAAGAGAATACCAACACAATTGCTAAGTACGATGTTCAAGTGATAATATTTTCGTAAACAATTATGAGCGTTTCTTTAAAAGCATGCAGACCGGGTGAAATCCCATTTTGGGAGAAAAAAAAAACATGTTAAATATTCAAGTTTTGGCTATTGAGCGAAAATCGGCTTCATTCAATTGTATCAAATACAAAATTATTTTGTTTCAGTATTTCCAATGAAAACATGAACCGTCTTTTTTATGCTTTATTAATCTTTGCAATTATTTTACATACGGATATAGAAAAGGATAACAGTTATAGATATTTATAACTGTTCAAAAGGTGGTAGAAAAATCAAAAGCAACTGTAAGTTGATGGTTGGGATTTGACTATAAAAATACTTGTTCGATATGTATTTTAGTTCGATATATATAAGGAACGTCGATATATGGATATAAGGAACTCAATAATATAAGGAACACATTTGATAGATCCCGGAGAGTTCGTTATAAGCAAAATTTACTGTATACCGGTACTACGTTTTCATCTAGGAGATACAAATTTCCACCCAATACCGGTGATAGATAACCTTATACTTAACTGCTGCAATGATCTCTCATCGCTTCCGGGCTATTTTTACGTAATTAAAAGCAGCAAGCACATCACAGACATACGAAAAAATGACTGAAAAACTATTTAAAAAAATAAATATAGGGTTGTGGGTATTCTTTTTCTTAGTTAGATCATTTTCTATCCATTTATAGCAGTTTTGAAGTAGAATTCGAGAAAAAGCTGATTATTAATTTATTCATCCCCATTCAGTATTTACACTTATTTCTGCTTACTTGCGTGAAAATAAATCTACCATGTCCATTAAGTAGTGGATAAGGAAATCCCATTCTCATGTATTTCAGCGTTAATTTACAGTAAATACTTAGTTCTGTCGTGATTCTTTTAAGCATCCTTTTTGTTCAATTATCAACATTTAAAGTGATCACGATGCTTTAATATTATTCTTAACATTTGTCTTCTTGGTCGTACTCTGTCATTCAATGTAGTATTTGTCGATCTCTGCATTAAGATAATTCATTTAAAATAATCGTATGGGTTGAGGTATTTCTTTTTCATCTCACAGTTCTAAAACATGTTTCTACATACATGTTTTTATGGTTACTAAAACTTACTGGTATACACATATAATTACTAAAACCTTTAAGACTGCAATTTTATTGGTTACAATATGGAATACATTGTACATAATTATTGAAAAACACAGTTTTATACATGAGTACACTACAATATAGTACACATTTTCTATTTCATCGCTTTTACCTGTATAGAAAATAACATGCCGCATAACGTCGCGACACGCGGCATCACGCAGCGGGACTCGTTGTCGCGCTTGAATGCGCTTTATTGCTATTTTGTCTTTCAGATGCGGCAATTCAATGCCGCATACAATTTGCGATGTCGCGTCATGCGTTTGATTTCCCACCTCATCTCCATGCTTTCAGACTCTTATTTACAAGCCGCATGGACGCATATGTCTAAGACTGTTTACTGTTTTGTAATTTGATTGCCATTTTTGTTGTGAAACAACTACAGACTTCTAAATTTAATTTTAGTGAAATAAATAAACATTATGTTTGATAAGATTGTTGTGCAAACTAATTAAATCACACTTAAAGATGTATCAGGTCCTTCAGATTGCTCAAGATTTTGAAAATGATTATATAAATGTATACGTGATGTAAACAAATGTATGAACAATTATTTTTATCAGAGAATTCCTTTTCCTACAGGATGTAATGACAGGATATATTTTTGTGAGAACACTGGAGCCTTTCGGGATGAACTTTCAGCAAAGTTTGCATTCTTTGATAGTCACAGATAAACAGATCGCAAATTGGTTGAAGATTACATGTCATTGAAATGCTGAAAACTCCTGTTTGAGCAGCTAATTATTTCGTTGCATGATGTGCTTTAGTGTATGAAAATGAGTAGTCAATATATCATGACTTTTTGTGTTGAAAAAAAATACAGTAAAATTGTGTGAATGGCATCTTGTTGGAGTTCATAAATGGATAGTCACACTAGAGAATGAATATGCGTAAGGCCACTTAAATAACAACAGATGACTTCAGCTGAACATCACGATAATCTTAGAGCACGAAGATTGAGAAAAACATGAGAAATAACCTTTTCAAAGGTTGATTGGCTACACAAAATACAGATTGTAGCTCCGGCATGTGTAAGTGTATGTTAAATGTGTTTTGTAACCTGGGCAACTAGAATATCAGTGCTGACAGTGTAGTAGCATTTATTTTGAAACAGTATCCTAAGTGACAGTCATAATTTTATGCAAATTATGGTAAAATAAATTATATGAAGGCTAACATGATAAGGAAGCAAAGTAATCAAAGAAAGTGGGAGTTGATTGAATGGAAACACATGAACGCTGAGGAGGCTGATATTCATAAAATATGTGCCATACTGCAAACTGTGGTGGAGAAATCCACATGAAACTTATGTCGGTGTGCATTCTTAGGGATGCATACTGAATTATAATTTATATATACAAAACAGCTGTAGAAATGGTTTTTTAAACAATTTTGTTCAAGTAGAATTGTTTATTTTTAAACGACATGAACTAAACTTACAAAAAAAAGTTTAACATGCAAAAACGTGTGTATAACATTGGTGAAACAAACAGAAAATATGTTTTCAACATTTCATTTTATCTCAATAGTGGGGATGACATTTTGTTGAGGTCATCATAAGATTACTTAACTGCTTAAAGTCCCAGGATTACATTAATGTTTGCTGATGTAGATAAAAAGTACTGATAGGATAGTGAAAGAACCATGTTCTATTTACTTTAAAACGATGTACACAAAATTAATGTATTTTTTTTTCATGAAAAATTTGCTAGAAAGCCTTCTTATTAGCTCACCTAGCTCTGCAGGTCACAGTTGTCATTCAACTTTCATCAAACTTGCTGAGAAGGTTTCCTGCAAAATGTAGATGATCCCTATTGCTTTTGGGATCAAAGGTCATGGTCACAGTGACTTCGTTAGATTTCCCTGGATATCGCTCTACGGGTCACTGTTTTCTTTCACAAACTTGCTCAAAAGGTTCACTGTAATATGTTGTTGATCCCTATCGATTTTTTGGTTAGTGGGTCAAAGGTCACAGTGACCCGAACTTTGAAAATATTTTCCGCTGAGATCTATTTGACCCACAATCTTTCAACTTCGTAGGATGATTGTTCTTACTGAGTCCTTGATCCCTATCGTTGGGGTCGATGGGTCAAGGTCACAGTGACCTAAACTTTGAAAATATTTTCCACTTAATATATTGAGATCACCCACAGTCTTCAAACGTCATATAATGATTGGTCTTACTGTTAAGATGATCCTTACTGTTTTTTGGGGTCAGTGGGTCATGGTCACAGTGAACTCTGTAAGCTTTTCCTTGATAACATTGCAAAATATTTTACAAAACTTTCCCGGAACAATCCAGTCAGACAGACCAGTAGAACAACACTGGCCCTTTTGGGCCTCTTGTTCATTCTTCATCATGTGTTCATGAAACTTGATAAGAATGACTATATTGATGAATTCTATATTGAGCTGCATATGAGTCATCTTTGGTCAAAACTTAGGTCTGGGGGGGGGGGGGGGTGTCAAATCTTAGAATACCCTTATGTATGCATTGCATTTCCTATTGAATCTTCATGAAACTTAGTCAGATTAATTATCTAAATGAAATCTAGACCAAGTTTGAATATGGATCTTCTGGGGCAAAAGCTAATTCACAGGGTCAAACCTTGTGTACAAAATATTGGTTGCATTTTAATTGGATCTTCATGTAACATTGTCAGTATAATCATTGTTTTAATGGAATTTAAGTTGAGTTCGAATATGTGGCATCTGAGTTAAAAATAACTAGGTCGCCCAGTTAAAAGTTTTGTGTATGCCATAAAGGTGACTTTTACTATACAATCATCATGAAAATTGGTCAGAAAGTTTGTGTAGATCTCCTGGGATTAAAAACAAAGTCACCAGGTAACTTCCAAGGAAAACTTTGTTTGTACTCTAAAAGTCACATTCTATAACCAATCGTCATGTTACTTGGTCCGAAGGTTTCTCTTGTCAAGGTCAAATAGAATGTTTCGTGTTTATGATATATATAGTTTTGTGCTGAAATCTGGTCACATATGCTCATAAGTAGGTCCAAGGTTAGCGATATATGGCCATCTAATTATTATCGCTTGAAAGCAAAGAAAATGTAAACCATATTTTTCATAAACTTTGAGATTAGATTGGGAATTTTAACCGATTCTAATAAGGGTATGCTGAGTAATCTCCCTTACCAGAGGTTTTTCAATAAAATTATTTGTATCGATCGATTTTCTTTTTTCCAATAAATTTAATCGTTTGAACAAGTTGAACAAATATGTTGAAACACATTGAAATTCTAATTGTGTTTGTTATTTCACTAAAATATTTTTAGCTCACCGAAGCAACCACTGCTATTGTGATTGCCTGATGTCCATCGTTCAACATTTGGTTTCTTTACACTCTAGCAACTACATTTCAATAATCCTAATCCAAAGGGTGGCATCACACCATCCCTCTTTGTTTGTCCAATCTTTTAGTCATGGCGAAGCGATTTTCAAATCATATTGTACAAATGTTCAGCACAAATGTATCGCGTGCAAGACTATTGTTTCTACCCCAAATGTCATGGTCACACTTTTAGTTAAAAGGTTATGGAATCACATACATATGAACGCATTCATGTTCGGACTGTAACTTTCTCACGCATCAAAGGATTTTAAAATAACTTGGCACAACTGTTTAGCACATCAAGAGGACATGTCGCAATCAAGTATTTCCCAGGAATAATAGTTAGGTAAACTGCCCGCCTTTAAATAAGAACAAGATGCTGTTGAAACAGGCTTTAACAAGTGTATGAACAAGATTTACAAATTTATTTGAATGTCAGTTTGACTTCATTTCCCGCAATCATTTAATATATTAGTTGAAATAATTTATGTTAGCTTGATTGTGTAGAAAGCTTGAAGCTCATCGAGTCGCTCTCGAGTCCGTTCCTGGAAAAAAACAGTAATGGTATCATACGAGGAGGTATAGTCGTGACCCATTGGAGCTCTAACCGGCAACCACCGAGATGGGTATTTTGTACCAAATGTAATAAGTAACAAAACGAAACAATAATGGAGACATAAAAGACGCCTCCAACGATTTTATATACCGCATATTCTTTTGGAAGACAAGAACACTACCTGAATTGTTGTCGAAATATTTATGTTATATTTATAAATGACGATAAGACGATATCCATTGGAGCCCCCAAAACTTTTACCTTCGTATGATTCCGTACTGCTCTCTTAATCAGCCGATTTTATTTTTTTTCTTAGTATTTCAATTGAAAGAAAGATAATCCTGTGTCTTACTGTGTTTTCTACCGAGAGTAAAGTAAAGTATGAAATTTTGTATTATTTGCAGTCACATAATAAATAATTTACGTTAAACTGGTCCCATTCCGATTTAATTACTTCATCAGTTCAAGTCTACGTCACCGAAACAGTAACGTTTGGGTAAACATTTTTTGTAGCGTGTGGACTGGATAAACACACACAATTCTTTTTAATTTATTACTTCGGCTTATTGATGTGACACACATAAGGATAAACAGTATTTTATTGGAGTAGGACTTCACTTTTTTCAAGACAATTGAAATAGGACGACAGTAGATCTGGTACATAAACAAGATAGAAAAGGACCGTATTTTCATCTGATCTGGCGGTATTTTATTTCGTCATTCCAGAGGTTGAATTTGTACACGAATGTCCTGTCAGCAGTCGTTAGTTGTTCAAAAAAGGAATACCATTAATTTGAAGAGTACTTATTGTCAGTGACGGTATTTTCATTTAAAAAAAACAACATTCCACTAGGATTCATGGAAAAGGACTTTAATCGACTGAAATAAGATCGTATGTCCGTAACCCGTTTTGACTGGTTAAAGGTAGCATCAATGTAAGTTTTAATGTACATGTATATGAATTTGATTTATTTTTCCAAACGACGTGTGCAGTGCTTACAAACGTTTCTGACAAAATTGAATCGGAGGTACGGCGGTCATTTTGTTTTTAATGTAAACAATGTTTACTGAGCTTGTATAGCCAACCAGAAAAGGCAAAAACGATGAGGCTCCAAATGGGAGACGGTATATACGGGATTTCCTGAGTTTATTTTACTATTAGGTTACTTAGCGCATACGCCGGAATTCAGACATGGTTGCATGGTAAACAAGAGTGAATACCTGAAAAAAGAAAAGAACTAAAGATATTCCTGCTATATGTCGATCACGTGAATGATCTTTTTCCGAGTACTCGAGTTCTCGATTGGAAGGAGGACTCGAATATCAATTTTAGTATTTGCTGCCATCCCTAATTACCATAAACAAATCTTTATTTTTACATTTCCTCTTTATATATTTGCTAGAACAAGTCATAAAGATGGGAATGATATGTGATTGGGACCTTTTTGTAGGTGAAAAACAAGATAAAAGTATAGAAAATTTAAGTATGTTAAGTGTGCGTTAATAGAGAAGTGTGCTTTTGGTCTTGTGCGTGCGTATGTATGCGTGTGCGTGTGTAAGTGTGTGTATTGGTCTGTTGGTATGCGCACGTGTGCGCGCGTGTGTTTGTGTATGTCACAGATGTCGTCAAATGCTTAAACATCTGCCCATTTGTTGAGCATTTGACGACATTTGTTAGTGTAGTAGGGTGAATATTTCAGTCATTTATGGTTTCCCCTTTTTGTTGTATATAATACCCTTTAATATGCCCATAAATGATACAGTTTGGTTACTTTGGTTTGTTCCCCATTGGATACCTCTAAGTTTGGTTCCCTAATTGGTACCTCTCAGTTATATTCTTATCTGATGTTTTTTGGAAGTCTCGTTGTAACGAGACGAGATCTTGAAGTGAGCGAAATTCAAGATCGAGGCGGTTTGTGGAGAAGGCTTTTGTACTTTGCCGGGAAAGGTTGTTCCAATGTTTCAATGGTTGATTACTATTGCTGTTTGTTTGATGCTGTGCATGGTTCTTAAAGGTAACTAGTTGGCTTGCTAAAATGATTTATGATTCTGTAAAGAAGTAATTTAATTTGCTTTTGTAAAGATTCTGAAACGATGTGATTCCATGATGGAAATCTTATACCAAACTCTTTCCAGACCCAATTACTTTCCATTAATTCATCTTCTAAACAATTGTAATATTATGCATGTATCTAATACTTGTTCATTGTTAACAGTAGAAAACACAGCACCAGCACAGGAGAGATTGGTATTATTGTGGAGTGAGTGGTTACTAAGAGTCTTGAAAGGCTTGCAGATTCCATTAAATCTAGTGAGTTTGTTGTTTAAAACTGCAGAGATGATCTTGTACTTTTTCTTACATTTTTATGTCTTTTAATATTAATTGCTCAAGTGATTTTTGCTAAAGACCACTGTGCTATGATGTAAGTGACAAGACATTCATAAGTATATGTTCATTATAGATGTCGTACAGATTTATTTTGTTGTAAAACCTTAATTCTTATATATGTATTATATTGTATGAGGTTTTTAGTAAATCTGGTTAAATTGTATATTTCAGAGCCATTTGGATTTCTATGCATTAGTGCATATTGTTATAGACTCTATGGACTATGGAATAGTTTGTGAAACAAACAGAAATATATGTAAAATAAATCAGGAATCTGAACCACGACCTTACCTCCTTATTTCTTACTAAAGTGTAAACGGAGAAATACCCAGAGGTTACATTAGTTTAAACTGTTGAGTTTTTCTTGTTGTAGGGCTAACTTATTTTCCAATTTTATTCTACTTACAAATTTAATTTTGAATAAGGTGAAAGGAGGTAACACATATTTGCACTTACTTTTATAAATGTGTTGTTTTGCATAGAATATTATATGTGATATTATCGAGTTATTAGAAGTACACATGAAAGCTGTATTTTAAGGTTTTGTATTGTAGGTTTTTAAACTGAATTACAGTCTATTAGATCCCATTCATTGATATTTTAACAGTAATTGTTGTCAGCTCTTCAGCTTTGAAATGTTTGTGAAAACATTACGTTCGGCGACTTTTATACATTAAAGTTTTATACTTTGTTAACAAAATTGTCTCTAAAAGTCGTGGGACCACAGTGACTACATTATAATAGAATACTTTGGCATATCCATATAGTGTTTGGAGTTACCGTATTATAGTTATTATTATATAGTTTATTGATCATACAAAAGATCAAACATTATTGTTAATCTATGAACCTTTAGATGTGTTCAGTCTTTTTAATTATGGTTCAAGTAGCAACCCTGGTCAACCCCTGTAATCATTAGGGCGTAAGTTGGAGTCCATTCTAAATAGTTAGGTGCTACCTAACTTATTGTGATCAAGCTCTGTCCGTATACCAGTCCGATCATAGCCTGCAGTCTCGGAAGTTTTGGGCAGCAGTTTAATCATTACACATAGAAGAGTCGCTTGGCAGCAACAGGGCACTACACGTGACCAGTGATCACATTGACAGACCAGAAGATCGGCAATCTGTGGAACTTAGACCAATCTACCAATTGAGCCCTACTACCCATACAGTTTGTCACGCAACCTACGGGCCTCATAATTAGGCCCCTGAAAGCGCCCCTTACCCCTGGAGCGACACATATTGACGGATAATGAGGCAAATGTCCAAATCTATAGAGCTGATGTACGGAACAATTACCGAGGTCGAGGGAAAAGGTGATTATAGTGTACATCAGGTTACTATACTTGGATATTCACTCAAATAATCAGTCAGTGTGTTTTATTGTCTGCAATGGTAAAAATCGCTCTCAAACGACACAGACGTTTCTGTTCAGGAGAGCGTTTCTTGACAAAAAGTATATTGTCATATTTTTATGCATATTCACACACATATTTTGAGAACCTCGTTTACACACTATTCATTGTTTTGATACTCAACAAACACATTTGCAAAATGCCTCTTTTCAATATATGTCTCTAATAAACTACAAGGTTGTTCGAGAACCACTGCTACTGTGGTCGAGTGTTTAGACTCGTCGACTCGAAATCAATGTAGTATCTCATTCTTTGAGGGTCAATTTTTGACGAGAGCTAACGACCATGTCTTCTAAGTGAGAAAATTGGCAACTTCTTACGGATGATAGGGCTCTAATGCTAGTCCTTCCAAAACTGTCCGCCTTTAAACACTACTGAAATTGCGTTAAACCTTTAAAAATCTTCATCTTTCAAAGTTCAAACTCTTTTCCGACAGTTTCACATTATTACATCAATGATGAACGAACTTCGGTATCAGAGAGCGACCATATATATCCATAATTTATCGATGTAACTGTTTCGAGTTTCAATTGAAGAAATTACAATAAGACCGCATAAAATACTGTATGATTCCAGAATTTGCAAGGTTTCAAGACAAAGTGATAGGCTAAAGGAAGCGAGCGATTATATCAAAACATCTTTAAACATTAAACTACTTATAAAAAGCTTCGACACGAAATGAGATTTTTTTCACCACCAGTTAAACACACTAACGTTGGTCAGACATATTCATTTACAGAAAAGTGAAAGGCAGATTGCTTAAACATATATATATATTATTTGTCCTGATGATCTTATAGTGAAACCGGTTGGCAGAAAAATACCGTGAAAACCTATATAATGTCGTTTATTTTTCTTTATTTTTATTTTATTTTATTTTATTTTTCTCTATTTATTCGTCATTTTGGACGAACATAATGTAACTATTTTATAGATCTTGAGACATATGCAAATAGACATAACATTTCAAACAGCCATTGTATACATACAGTCTAAAATACAGATCAAACTAGTTAAGAATAAAACAGAAGAGCACTATCTAAAGTTTTAATCATTACACGCTTCCTTACTGTACACGGAAACGATGATTTTCCCTTTCATTGTATGTTGTTTATGTAAAATTGATGTACCTTTAGCATAATGTGAAGAGAAAATAACATACTGGAAGGAGCAAGATACAAAACAAGAAATAAAAGTGTATTTTTTTTTATGCGCATGCGTGAGAAAATGGTGGTTCAAAAATTTTCAAAGAAGGATGAAAACATAAATTTTATGGATTTTTCTACATTTAAGATGTAGAAAGTATAGTGTGTATATGTGAACAAGTGTGATTTTGGGTATTCATGCCAAAGAAACGAAAAAAGTCAAAGGATTCGCCGGATAATAGCCAGAACATTTCAAAACGGTTGACAACAATGGCTCAAAATAGTGGCGCGATTAAAAACACACAGGGTGTACAAAGTGGACAATATCAGGCAAGTCAAAATTATGACACACAACCGATATTTTATTCCGGTACTCCATATATGGCTATGAATTCTGGTTCACCTGGATTTACGGGTTTCAGCCCTACCTCTCCTTGCACACCTGTAGTTCAAAATCAAGCACAAAGTCAAGATGTATTGTCAATGGTATTACAAAGGCTCAATTCGATGGACACAAAATTGTCACAATTAGATAACATACAAGCAAGTATGAGTGCTTTGACTGTTAGAATGGACACTATGGATCAAAAGATTAAAAGTTTTGAGACTAAAATGAGAGATATGGAGCAGAGCCGTTCGTTTGATAGCGGTACTTTAGAGGACATAAACAAGAAACAAAATGAGCTAGATTCCCTATTAAAGTCCATGAAAACTGCAGAAAAAGAACATCGTTATTCAGAAACAGAGTTACGGGAAGAAATCACCGACTTAAAGTGCCGTAGTATGAGGGATAATCTGTTGTTTTTTAAATTGGCTGAAGAAAAGGATGAAAATTGTGAACAGAAAGTTTTGAATTTTATTGAAAATGAAATGAAGATTGAAAATGCTAAGCACGAAATAAAGCTTTATCGTGCTCATAGGGTAGGTGTGTATAAAAACACAAAAGTGCGTCCTATTGTGGCAAAATTTGCATATTTTCCAGACAGAGAGAGGGTAAGATTGGCTTCGAAAGCACTTGCAGGAACGCCTTATGGTGTTGGGGAGCAATTCCCAAAGGAGGTCGTGGAAACCAGACGGAAACTCGTGCCAATTATGAAAAAGGCTAGAGATGAGGGTAAAGAGGCGTATCTGAGAGTAGATAAACTTTACATTAACAAACAATGTACAATGAAACTACATAGGAATCACAAGAGAGTGTCCTAAAATGTTTATCATGGAACGTAGAGGGACTTTCCACAGCAAAACGGTCATCAGATGAATTTCTTCACATAATAAATCAATATGATATTGTGTGTTTAAGTGAAACCTGGACGAATAAACGTTCGATAATTGATCTAAGTGGATATGATAAACCTATACATTCATACAGACGTTTCCAGCACAGGCGTGCGAAGCGCTCTAGTGGTGGTCTGGTTATATACATAAAAAATTCAATACGAAAAGGTGTAAAATTGATAAAAAATGAAATTGACTGTCTAGTTTGGTTAAAATTGGATAAAAGCTTTTTTTGTATACGAAATGATATTTATTTAGCTGTAGTGTATATTGCACCAGAAAACTCTCCAGTTCATACAAGGTACGATGTTGATATTTATAGACAACTAGAACATGATATCAACACTTTTAGTTGTAAAGGTAAAATTTTCATTACTGGTAACACAAATTCACGTATTGGCCGTAAATCCGATTTTATTGATCACGACAGAAATCTAGGTAATTCAGACATTCATGTGGTCGATGCACATTTACATCGAGCTTCTCATGATTTTGGTTCAAATCGCTTCGGGGATTGCTTACTTGATCTTTGTAAGTCCACAAACATCCGAGTAGTTAACGGTAGATTATATAAGGATAAAAACATAGGCAAAATTACTTGCATGACTCACAATGGAGAAAGTGTAGTAGACTATTTATTGACATCACAATCAAACTTCATAGATTTGGCCGATTTTAGTGTACAAGATTTTAACGAGTTCTCGAACCATGCTCCGATATCTTTTTCACTTAGAGTTATGTCTGTTCAAGACTCGATCCACAATGAACCGAGAATATTTTATAGATGGAACCCTACACATCGAGATTCTTTTTTAAATGACATTTCCGCCGATATACTAAACCTTGAAGCAACCTTAACTGACCAAATAAATAATAATGATTGTTCAGATAGTTTGAACAAAACTTTCACAGATTTTTTTACTGAGAAAGGCAAAGTGTATTTTGAAAATAAGTCGATGGTACGTGGTAGCTCGTTTTTGCACAAAGACTCGCATTATAAAAAATGGTTTAATGATGAATGCAAAAAGAAGCGCAATCTGTATCTTGAAGCAATATATGAGTTTAATTTAAATAAAAATGATGATACTAGAAATATCCTGTACGAAAAGAAACGAGATTATAAAAATACATGTAAAAATTGTAAACGAAACTTTAATAGAAAAAAACAAACCCTTGGAAAAAAATGAATGAAATGAGAAGAAAAACTCCACGTGAATTCTGGAAAATGTTTAAAAAGAAATCTTCAAACCCAAATGGTGATAATATAAGCGTGGAAGAATTTTATGAGCATTTCAAAAATCTGTCATCTAACCCAAATGTAAATGAAAATATAGAATGTGATGAGTTTTTGTCACAGTACGATAGTGATAACTCATTTGGAACTACTTTCACTGAATTAGATGATCCAATCACAAGGGAAGAAATAATCTCGGCAACAAAACGATTAGGTTGTAACAAGGCATGTTCACTTGATAATATATTGTATGAATATTTTAAAGAAAGTATCAACATAACTGTTCATTCAATTGAGTTATTTTTCAACCATATTTTAAACACAAAGGTATTTCCACGTAGCTGGTCGACAGGTGTAATAATACCATTGTATAAAAAAGGCGAGTCGGCGGATACAAACAATTATAGAGGAATTACATTGATAAGCTGCTTTGCTAAATTATTTACTGTTATTGTAAATGAAAGACTGAAACGTTGGGCAAAAAATACTGACTTTTTAACTGATGCACAGTTTGGTTTCAAGCAAAATTATAGCACAGTTGATCCTATTTTTATATTGCATGCAATTATAGAAAAACAAATTAGTAACAAAAATAATTTGATGTGCTGCTTTGTAGATTATAAAAAGGCCTATGATTTAATAGATAGAAGTTGTTTATGGTATAAGTTAATTAAGTCGGGAATAGATGGAAAATTGTTTTCAATTATACGCTCTATGTACGATCACGTTAAATTGTGCGTAAAACATTTAAATAGCTTGTCCGATTTTTTCAACTGTGAAGTCGGTCTTTTTCAAGGGGAAATAACCTCGCCTATATTATTTTCTCTATTCTTGAACGATATTGAATCGTATTTGCAAGAAGATTTAAATGGTTGTATAACACTTGATCAGATATCTATTTATACGCTGTTCTTTTTCTGAAACTAAAGAAGGATTACAAAACTCTCTAAATAAATTAGAAACATATTGCAAAAAATGGAATCTAAAGGTGAATGTTGACAAGACCAAACTAGGTGTTTTTAGAAAAGCAGGAAAGTCAAGAACGGAGTATAAATGGTCATATGATGGAAAAGACATAGAAATTGTTCAAAGTTTTAATTATCTAGGTATTGTATTTTCTAGTGGTGGATCATTTGTACCAGCAACAAATACCCTATGCGGAAAAGGCTTAAGAGCTATGAATTCTTTGCTTAACATTACAAACATGGGGAACTATAATGACCACTACCGATATCACAAAAATCAAGGGAATTAAGTCAAATTTCATGTGTCATCACGGTGTCTACAGAGTTACCCATCTTTTATCGATATTTGCGAGCGTGTGTGATTTACGGGGCCATAAAACCAGTCACGTGTAACTGCGCCTGCCAAACTGGAAAAATCAATATATCGTTGTTTTTTTAACCTAGATTATTTATAGCTTAAGGGAGATGTGAAAGTTGAAATGTTACTAATTTAGGTAAAATTTAGGTATTGTGTTTTTTCTTCTGACTATTATATACCGAACGATATCACCTTATTTTCAATAAAAAAATATGAATAAAATTTAAATTTAAAATTTGAATATCATTTAAAACGTGTTTATAAAATTTAACGAATTTGATCATATCTAATGTAAAATGAAGTGCGTTGAAAATACGAATCCAGTGATACTAGTAATAATAATTGTTGACAATAGTAACAGATCGAGGAACTCAAAAAGCTGTTACACTCGTTGTTCTTGACATATTTGAATGAATCAAAATGTGTTCATTGGAGAACTTAAATTGTCGACTGACCTCTTCGCACGCGCGTTATTTTGTTTGTTCATGTCAACAAGTACCTTATGAAAAATTTAATGATGGACATGGAATTCAAGAACATGCGTGCACGGCAAATCAATTGTTATTGGGGCATTGGAAAAACACGATGCTTTTTTTAAATGTAGACAACTTTAAATGTCATCCTTTACTAAGTTTGGGTCATTTCCAATTTAAAAGTTTGCCACATATCAATGATTTGTTTATATACATTTTTTCACACTAAAAGTTACACTGTTAAAGGAGAAAACAAAATTTAAAAACAAATTCATTTCTTCGGAAAGCTTTAAAAGACAAAACATACGCGAATTTAGACTGCATCTGTATTGTGCAAACAAAAGTGGATCTTCAAGACATTCCCTTTCTACACTACTTCATAAAATGACATTTTCACCTGCCTATCAAATAAAATCAATTGGCGCTGGGGTCAAAGAATAGTGAAAACCACTGTTTCAATTTAGACATGTATAAAATATGTCTCTGTCCAAGTGATTGAAAAGAGAAAAAAAAACATAAATAGTTTTTTTTAAACATTTTACAAACTTTAAAATTACGTGAATGATAATAGTAGTATTAATAAAACATACGGGTCTTGTATATAATATGATGAAAAGTTATATAAATTATCATTGTATAGTTCTAGAACTCAGTAAAATATATTCGTTTCATAGACATATTTTTTCTTTTGAATCGGTATATGAAGCATAAAACAAAACCCAATATACAGCTTAAAGTATTTTATTACGGGTCATTATAAATGTTACGTAATGTCCGGCCATAAAACACTATAACCGAGCAGACGGGTCGATCATTCGGGAGTGTTCGAGCGCGATAGTTGGAAAAAATAAAATATACATATACACGTTTCAAAAAACAAAAAAACGAACATGTTTTATTATTCCTTTTTTATTAAAATGATATCACAATGTTTTATTCTGTTCCGTTCGGGATCGTAAAAAGTTATTATAGCGTATGCGCTACGCTTTTCTTTTCAGTAAAACTGGCACATTTTGCGCGTCTTACTATAATGAAATGACAGTTGTGGTTTTAAATTTAAAACATGCAAAATTAATGAAGTCTCAAAAAAGGCAGAAATCATTAAAAAGGGGAAATGTTGTATGTGATTATGCCTCTATGATTATTAAATAACTTCATTAGTTTAAATTGCATCACTACAGTAGTTAATTATAAACATGTATAGTAAATCACAGGTGTGTATTAGCCTTGTATGTGACACTCTGCTACATGTTTGAGCGGTTCAGTGGTCTAGTGGTTAACGCTCTGGACTGGTATCCAAGGGTCGCAAGTTCGACCCCGCACCTCTATTAACAAAACTAATGATCTTACGGATGAGACCTAAGACCGAGATGTATTGGTGCTGTACATCGGGCATGTTAAATAACGAGGGACTGTCTCTTGAACGGGACGCGTTCTGTATCATGCACTATCCCCCGAAAACTAAAACAACTTTAAAACTCTTCTGGAGGCGTTGGTAATATGGATTATCCAACTATACAATAAATACATACATGCGACATGCTGGAATCTTATATAGCCGGGCCGCTGCTGTATATAATTTAATTAACTTGTGTAAAAAATACTTCTTATCAAAAAAATTATATCCTGTAAAATGTTTATAAAAGCTTCAGAGGGTGCATACCGATATATTATACAACACTGCGTATGCAAGAAACGCGTGTCCGTGAAACAAAGACAGGAAATTACTTTACCCGCAGGCAATATCCAGATAATAGATAGGTAAAATGATTAAGGGTCATAAAACTGATCCACTTTAACCCCATTCAAGTGTAAAGATTATTGAATCGTTGTCAATTTGTAATATCAATTTAAATGATTATATCTATTTATCCTTATTATGATGCATTTGCTTTACTTATAACTGTTAATGAAACATGTAATTCAATTCCATTTACAAGTACCGTGTGAAGAATAAGAGTAACAATCGCGTTGAAAACAGTCTTACGTTATTTTAATGAAAAGACGTGAACAATAATTGACAATATACATTTAACAAGTAATATCACCTGTGCTCTGATGACACTACCCTTACCCCTCTTACCCAAGGTGCGATCCGGTCACAAGGTTTTGTTTGAGTTCATAACTATTATAACACTTGTATAAGTTCAATAATTATGCTTTCAACGACAATGTACTTAATTTTTTATTCATATGTTTTATGAAGTTGTATTTGGGATACGAATCAGTTAATTAGTTTTATAAACATGCCCTTGGTAATATTCGTGAAAAATAGTTATTAACGTTGATCAGGCGAATTAACTTTAAAAACATACTAAGTGACAAACTATTAGTATCGGCGTTAAAAGAATGTGCCTTACGTAAAATGCCGAGTACTGCCGAAGCGGTAAATTCTTATTTAAACATAACAGGTTAGTTGAGTTAAACTTAAAAATGACTGCAAATATATCCATTAAACATAATTATTTTTATATATCTAAAACGTAAAATGAAATATCAAGACATCGTAATAGTGACATTTGTTCTGTTATTTTAGCAAAAAGGTGAAAATTTGAATTAAAGTGCAATATTTGCACCTAAACTGGCATTGTTTCGCGTTTCCACTATAATTCAATGCCCGTAAAAACGGTCGGTAATGGTTTTTAAACGTAAAAAGGACCATTGATTTAATACTTTAGATTGACAAAAAAATATTCATGAAATGGCAGACAAATTAAACTAACATTTGTGATAATGACAAATTTTTTATGTTAAACAGAAAGAAAGTTATGACGAGTTATTTAATAATATCCTTCTTTACTCTTTGTAAAAACGCATATCGGTTTTCCAATACACGATGGTTAAAATAGTTGGGGATGAGAGTTAGATGTTTCCATAGAAATAATGTTTAATCTCTTCGATGCATATGTGTTATCAATTTTAAACTATAGCTGTGAAGTATGGGGCTTTGACAAGGCAGAAAATATTGAACGTGTTCATAAGAAATTTTGTAAATGGATGTTAAATGTTAAAATGTCGACAAATACCTTATCACTGTACTCCGAGCTAGGTAGATTTCCACTTTATATAGAAAGGTATGTAAGGATAGCAAAATATTGGATAAAATTACACGGAGAAAAAAAGTAAAAATTGCATTTTATCATCTGCTGTAGTCAGCCAAAGAAATGATATCATAAATAATCAATCTGTTGTTAATTGGTCATCTAAAGTTCGTGATATGTTGCAACATGCAGGGTTTCCTGACGTCTGGATATTCCCAGAATCGGTTAGTGTAAAACATTTCATTCCTCTGTTTAGAGCACGTCTTCGTGATATATATATATATATATATATATATATAACACAGTGGCGTGCAGATATGTCGCTATGTCCATCTCTACAGTTGTATAAAGAAATGAAAGTATGTTTTGAAAAATCAATGTATCTCAGCTTATTAGATAATGTAAATCACAGAAATGTTTTAGCTAAAATAATTCTTAGTTCTCACAAATTACAAATTGAATCAGGAAGACACAGGGGTATTGAAAGAAGTCAAAGAAATGTACATTATGTACGACCAATGATATCGAAGATGAATTTCATTTTATACTTATATGCCCTATGTATAGTGATTTTAGAAGTATATATATTTCAAGGTACTTTACAATTAACCCTAGTGTTTATAAATTCATACAATTGTTAAATTCAGATAGAAAATCGGTACTGCGAAAGTTGGCAATATTTTGTATCAGAGCGTTTGAAAGGCGTGATAATAATATGGAGTAACACGTCTCTACCAGTATTTAATTTTATAAAAGTCAAGGTAATAAGGGTATCATATTGTGTTTTGTATTGTGACCTTATGCTTTTTATGAACTTTATAATTATGTTGTTATCTCATTCACGCAAATCAGATCTCATAGTTTGTAGGATTTTGTTTGATTATCCACTGTCAGTCCAATATATCAATAACATTAGTTTATATTCTGCAACCTCTAACACTGGATTTTAAAGGCAAGAAACGCATCGGACTTTATAATATATAGTAGGCAAGAATACACTGTAAATATAATTCTGTTCTATGATAAGTAGGTAACTACTGTGTTGCTGACACTCTCAAACTTTTACAAAATACGACTTGTTTATTCAAGAAACTATTTAAACGTTGCTTGAGAGTATCATTCTTTTTACATTTTCTGATATGTTTATTACTTCTTAACGCATGCATTGCTCTTTACATGTATGTAACATGAATGTTATGACGATGAGTAATGTGCTCAAGTCAAAATAAACTATATGTGCTGTTATGTTCTGTTCTTAATACTTTACCAAAGATAAAAAACGCAAGAATGTTATTGTTCGATATTTATTCGGTTGAAATACATGACAACAGACCGCCATTTTAAATACATGTCAAACGCGAGCAAATAAAGACATTGCTAAATAATTCATTTAATCATTTCAGACATCATTTAATATATTCTAACAAGTAAATTGACTTACCAACTGTACTACACTGAAACTACCCTGGCCATTGTACAAAATACAAAGGCTTTCTACTAAGCTACATCTACATGTGTTCTGCTTGACACATTTCTTTGCGCTGCGACAAACTGAGCACGAGCTCACCTGGCTTTGTAACGTATCGCGTGACTAAAAAAAGTTATTAAACAACTACCATACACTAGATGAGAACACAACAAGGCTACAAATTGGGACATATAATGGAGGCAGCAAGTAGGGGAATAGTGTATTATCGTTAAATATTAACAAACGATGAAATGTCGTAAAATCCAACCCTGCTACGAAATATCTTGTGTATTTTATGATGTTCAACAAAATTGCAGCGTTGAAGCGTTTGGTGGTTCAGAATACGTCATTGTACTTAAAAAAAATACGAGTAAGCTTGTATGGATATATCCGATATAGCGTACAGTAATGTCGAGGTACTCAATGGTTGAAATTGACATTGATCGATATTAATTACATGTTATTTTGGTAACAGTGTGGATATAAAACACGACAATAAAACAAGATGCATAATATAACAAGTTACCAATGGCAAGCAAACTATTTATATATATACTAATTTATTTATTCTCGATGGTATGATGCAATGCAACGTACACAACCGAGCACGTGTTATAGGTGTTTCCTAAGTCAAAATTCGTTTTATTGTTCTTTGAGCATGGGATTTTTTTACTGTAAAAATGACCAATGACTGACTGCAGAAAATGTGTTTGAAAAAAGCAATTACAATTGATGGATTATTCCTTCGTTATATTGAACCGTTTTTAAAGAGGCGTACCTTAAAACTGGATAAAATTGAATTAACCTTTAAACATTGTTTAATCAAGTAAATGAATAGATTGTCAAAACACCTAAAAGTTTAATTTAAGATTACAGTAAAAATCGCTGAAATTAATATGTGTAGTCCAAGAGCCAAGGGCCATATATTTACCATTCGCGCCCAAAAGCGAAAATATGCTTAATTAAAAATAAAATTTCTACTGATTACAAACACCCATTTCTTACAAAAATTTCTATTTCTGTCACACGGCTTGGAAATTCGAGATGGCCGACAAGATGGGCTATTAAGGACTACATGTACTTACTCTTACAGAAGTGTTAAAAAAGTATTAAAATCCATGGAACATACGGTTTTGTTAGGCTCTATATGGAATATTCGTCATAACGTTGGAATACATTGCAATAATATTTCGTCCAGTGAACCGCCGACAAAGTTTAAAAAATAACTTTCAACTGCGCCCATCCTGACGTCGTTCTAAAAGTTGCACGAATGGTTTCGAAAGTCAACCCGGCAAATCAAAGAGAGATGGCACATACGTTTGGTGTCTAAAAGGGAAAGGTACATCGAATTAATACTAATATTTTGTAAGAAAGGGTGCAGAAAAGTGTAAAGTTCACAACTAAATGTGGTCCAAGTTGTATCTGAAGTAATGTGGTGGACGATGGAAAAAACTCTGTGACCTCTGACAAGGCAATGTTTTATCTAGGTCTCACCATATGGTACATCTAAACAGACTATTAAATTCCTAAACGATAGAAATATAAACGTTATTACACCAGAAGAGTGGATGCCTAAATCACCTGATGCCGTCCCGTTGACAATAGTATATGCATATGGTGAGTCGTGAAGCGACGTCTGCAGAAGCGCACGATAAACCCGTTGATGGAGCTTAAAATAGCATTGAAGAACAAGTGATGGAACCTGGACGAACTTACTATGAATAAGACTCTTGAATCATGGCCAAAACGTTGTAGAATGATATACAATTGTCACGGATGACATATAGAGCAATTGCTACAATAAACGTATACAATGTGTTATTTTTATTGATTTATTTTATTAAAACATAAATTGGGCACCTCCCTTATATATGTAACGCCTTGTATTACGTGTGCAAAGGTCATCATTTGATACTTGAATTATTAGCAATATCAAGATATCTGTATCATTGCTTCTCATTGTACATTACATGTTGCTGTTTTCATTCAAAGTACAATAGCCTGGTGTCAGCTTCCTCGTGTTGGCAGTGGTATTGTATTGTCTTCTTACACTGTTAGTGTCAGTGCCACCTTTGTTGATGCTGTTTGTCTGTTGCATACATTGAACATCGTACCCTGTACATTTGGTGAAGTTTCTAGACTCATCCAAATGGCAAGGCTTGTTCACATTGTTTGTGACACATACTCGTATATTACATCCGCAATAAATGGTATTGAACACTTATGGTGGGATGGGAGGAATACGACATACTCTGTAATGGTAGGACACCAAACAACTGGGAAAAGGCACTTCAGTCACCAGCCTTCAAGACTGTACTATTTCGGTTCTTTGTAAAAGATGGTGTAATTTATATGTCGCACACAAAGTGAACAACATTCAACAGTCTGCAATTGATTTGAACGATGAGTCTAGAAACTTCCAGGTAAGTTGTTCAATATAAGCAACAGAACAACCGTATCAACAATTGTGATAGTGACACTTTATACAGCATTTTGAAGATGACAAATATGTTACCCAAAGAACAAGTTTGGTCACTAGATGAAGGCTAAGTAATTTGGTTCGAAGGTGACCAAATACCGTAATCCGTTGTTGGCCTTCAGAAAGCGGAAGTGATGCACACTGAATGTAATGACAACTTTGATGATGATGACACTATAGCGAACGACGGAGAAAACAGTAGTGACTCAAGAGTATGAGCAAGAAGACGAATAGATAGAATGATAGTTCCTAAAGGAGTAAATATATTCTTTGCTTAAACTTCTTTTGAAATACTGCTTAGGTGAAGTGAAAGAGACATAAACATAACATTAATATCCGAATTTTGTGTATTCATGTACTTAATATATCAGAAAAAGCAGATACATTTGCAAGTAGATGTGCATGTAATAATGAAACTTTTCATATGTAACACTACAATGAACACAAAAGTCATGGTAGTTAACATCGCTCACCTAGCTACCATAGGCTATTTTATGATATCAAAACAGCGTCGTAGAAAAAACAAACTAAAAGTACAGTACACTATAACTTCAAATTTAACTAACAAGAAAGTAAATCAGTAGGCAAAGTGACCCCGGCGCAAAGAAAAATGATTGAAACGGTCGTTGTACATGACCACTAGGAAACCCTTCAAGCCAGAAATGTAAGCTGAGACTGAGCCTAGTGGTCTGAGACAAGCAGTTTTTTAAGATTTTTCAATCAAGAGAATCCCGAACGGGATCAAGTTTGAATCGTGGGTCATGATTTGGACTTTCCTGGTAAAGGTTTACTAGGTTATTCTACATGCAAAATATCCAACCCCTAGGTATTGTTGTTTCAGAGAAGAAGATTTTTTTATCGAAATTTATATAAAAATAAGTGACTGATAATTTTGACCCGGAGTCATGGTTTGAACGATCTTGCTAGGGACATACAAAGCAATGTTACACTCCAAAAAACTTGTTGTTTCAGAGAGTAAGACTTTTTAATTTTCGCCTTTATAAGTCAATGTAAAATCAACTGGGCGGGTACAATTTTGACCTGGGGTCATGATTTGAACCATGTTGGTAGTGGTCAACAAGGCAATGCTACATGTTAAATGTCATAGATCCATGCCCTTTGATTTCGGAGAAAAAGATGTGTTCAATTTCTAATTCAAAAACCTATGCAAAAGTAAATTACCTCTTGGCAGGGTCAATTTTGACCCAAAGGTTATGAATGATTCAATTACAGTACCGCCAGCGTTTCACTTCCGCGCGTTCTCGATTACCGATTAACGGTAACCGCACCGTAAACGGTTCTCGTTTCAGTTTGATTAAATCCTTGTAGCCAATCAGAATGACTCTAACCGTGAAACGTTTTTCGGGAACCGTGTAGCCAATCAAAAGGGCAGGATGGACCAGTTTATTATACGGGTATTGTGCGGGCCTGATTATTTATTTTTAGAACATTGAAAGTGTTTAGACAATGACCTTTATACTGTAATCTTTGTTTGACGAGTTTCCGAGTGCGGTACGAAGCCTGTCATTGAAATTAAATGTACGGGAAACTGACGATTACTTATAACTATTAATACATGTACTAATAATTATTATGACAAAATCGATTTTAAACAGCAAAGTCCACATAATCATAATAATTAATAATTATATTCGTGAACATTTTCGGTCCTCAAATAGGCCCGCAGAATTCCGCACAATAAACACTTAACGGAAGCTGCAAAAGATGGTGGCAGAAATGTTGAAATCTGATCGTTTGATGTAACCAGGTGAATATTTGTTATGGTAAGCATAGATAGTGTGTAAATATTGTCATATAAATAAAATAAAATGTAATTGAAGTGGCGCTATGAGTTTAAAGGGTTGTCACTACGTAAATGTAGAGTACAAAGGAGATTTCATGGATTTCCATTCATCTGTTCATCACAAAAACTGAAAAGTCTCAAGTTAAAAAAAAAACACTATCATACATGCCGTTTAGGGTTGGATCATTAACGGGAGATTTGTGAAAAATCGCCGGGTTTTTGGACATCACAACGGGGTAAAAACGAAAACCAAAAAAAAACATGCGTTTCTGATGTCATACATGACGATTATGTTTATTCAACATAGTCCACTATATTAAACTGGTATTATCTTGTTCTTTATTCTGGTACAAAAAAATAAGCTGCATAATAGCCTTATTATTATTTGGTCTGTCATAGCTATTCATAGCTTAGAGTGGGGAACCTATGCTGGAGGTATTTTGAATGTATTCTCGGCTTGGCCGTGACGTCATGCAGACCAGTTGACTAATCGGATCATGAGTTCGCGTTCATTTCTTCATTCGGTAGAAGGTGAAAACTCGGTCTTTACCGTAAACTCATATGCAAGTTTGAATTCATTTTAAACGAAACAAAAAGCTTTTAACAACATATAATTATTATAAAAACAATCTGATAGTTTAAAGGTATTGGAAGATCGTCATCTTCTTCCATTTCTTATCTTAGTTATTGTATTATTCAAAGTTAAAGATGCATAGAAACCAGCGATAACAGCTGAGGAATCACCTTTCCCGAATGTAAATAATTTATCAGTACCCAGATGTGCGAAGCCGAGAATAGTAGTTTCTGCTCATATTGCGGGTTAACTGGTATCGCGGTAATCTCCCTTTTCTAATTTTCCTTTCCGATCGTAACGAGGCTGACATAGCAGTGACACCTATACGTCAACAAGAATGTAAAAGGTCACGTGGCATTAAATAATGTAATATTTCATCGTAAATGGGAAGATAAAGTAACCTTTCATGCAATCACCCCATTTCATACAAATATGTTTCTCCTCGTCATCCCGCTCATCATAAAAATTATCATCATTAGAATTAATTTGATTCGAAAGCCTTGAAAGGGATTTAAATCTCGACAGCCATGTTGTTTTTACGAATAAAGTTGTTTTCATCACGTGACAGCGCCAGTAAGCGTGTCTAGGGGCCGTCACTTTGAACACAAAAAAAATAACGGACACTAGCACGTGCTCCGCAAATGAAAATGACTTACGCGGTATCAATTGTGGTCGGCAGTCAGAAGAATAATCAGAGAGAGTAAAGTTTACCTTCATTTAATTGGACAATATGACTTTTGTCAACATTTGACAAGTAAAAAAAGAACTATAGGAGTCTGTTTTCGTTTAAAAGATACATTGAGTTGAGATGACCCCTCTGTACTAGACAAGAAAAGAAAACAAAATGGCGTCGATACAGTCTGATATTAAAACTGTTCTATTTTCCAGTAAAAATTGTTGAATATTTAAAATTTAATACATTATGCATTAACTTAGACTTCCATGAATCAATAATAAGCACATTTTATAAGCAGAAAGTAGGGTCGCGTTTAAATACCGCGATTACAGAGAATTATGGGAATTTTTTAAAAGGTGAAACATGGAGGGTAACTTCCTACGTTTTTTGCTTTATTCAAACAACCTTTGCACGAAAGATTGTTTTCACTTTAAAGCAGAATGGTTGGAGGGAAAGGTCAAACAGATATAAATTGGGGAGACATACTTTTCTTCTATTTTATTTCCATTGGAATCGTTAGTACCGCGATACAAGAGAACTCCATCCTATATCAGCTGTTCAGAAAGCAGGAAATCTTAACAATTTTGATTTTCCTCAGCGACAACATAATGTTATCCCTGCTTAATCGAAACAAGATGTTGATGTGCGTCATCACGTGACTATATATATGTCGTTCTGGGAGCTATTGACACGACACATGTCAAAACTTGAAATTTCATCACGAAGGGAACCTATGCTGGCTATGTTAGCTAAAACAACTTCAGCGTACCCGGTTTATATGCTTGACAGAACGGGTACGCTGAAGCTCCGTAGGGAAATCGTACCAATAATCGTGTCAGGAATCTGACACGCTCGAATTTTAGTATTTCATGAGCAATAAGTGAAAACAATAAATAATTGTATTCGTCAGACCATAATCTTTTAATTTGCCAAATTTGAATATCAAATTTTATCTATCTAACGTGAAGCTTTACGAAAGTTTCGAACAGGTCAGAATTTTCACCAATTATCCGCCATCTTGCCGATTTGACAATTATCACGTGACCATTCCTAAGAACCTTTGGAAAGGGATCTCTGCGGGAAATCGCCGAAGGTTCCGATTGAGGTCACGGGGACAGTTTTTTTTTTTACATGACCACGTGCGTTTTGGCGCGAACACTTTCAAGGTCTGTTCCGCGTCGAAAATAAAGTAAATTTCTTTTGAAATAAAAAAAAAATATAGTGGTAAATGATATTGTATATTTACACTCGTTCTTTATATCATCCAAACACTAAACAAAAGGAAAATATCAAGCGTTATGAACTACATGAAAAATGAGTGCGATTGCATCATACGAGATCTCGCGAGAGCAGGCATTTGGAAAATCCGTTGTAAATGTAAACACAATGATGTAGGTTTGAAAAATCGATGTTTTTGTAGTCAAATTAGGTTGTAGAACACCGTAAATGGTTTGAAAAGATGAATTTATAAATATATGACCCAAACATGATCATATTTCCCTACTTAACGTACATTCTATGAAAATTTGCATGATCTGTTATTCTGGTAAGGATTTGTAGTAGGGCTGATCCAAAACTCTAAAGCCGCAGCTGACGAAAAACAAAATATAAAAATAGCGGTATTTAGAGTTTTGGACGCCAGAACTAGCGGTATGTGATATTTGACAACCAACAGGTGGGAATCAGTTTTAGGAGCCCAAATACTTACTAACAAGAGATAACAGTTTCCATAGAATACATATTTTTTATACAAAAGAAATAAGTTTTATAAAAAATGCTAACTTTAACTGGGTGATTTTGATGTCTATATTTAAGAATTTTTCTAGCAAAATGGATCAAGTACAATTGTATCGGCTGCTGTGACGTCACATAGCTGCACGTGCGGCTATCACTTTGTTTGCTGTAAAAGAATTTCATCGACTGTCAATGCTGAACATACCCTGACTAATTTTCTCCATCTGTTTTTCTGTAAATAGCCATTTTTCAGAGATACCACCAGCATAGGGATACCGCCAGCATAGGTTCCACCACTCTATGTTTATTGTATTGCCTATTGTAGTTCTGGCTTCCATAACTTAGCATTGAATCCTACAAGTTTGTGTGTACCTACGAGTTTGTGTTTTTAAATATGATTTACTGCTAAGTACTTGTAAAGCATGTGTCCGAATTCTTATAATGCAAGTTTCTCCAGAGGTATTCCCGTGCACATAGAAGCAAAGATATTTGGCAAAAAATGCATTACTGTCACAATTCTGCTGAAAAACTTGAAAAAATACCTCAAATTCTTTATTTAGTTACTAGTTTTGCATGGTAACCGCAAAATTTATGAAATGTCCAGGGAATCTTTCATTCAAAAGTTGTTTAACCATTACAAGAGTGACTTCCCCTTTTTTCAAAAACAAATTCATTTTTTTTTTGTGCAACACTCCTGGACCGTGTGCTCAATTTGTTCAAATGCTATGGCAAGATTATAGTCTTTGACTGCTTCATTAAACAAAACTGTTCCGCCAGTGTTTGAAATTGCCACCATACTATGTTTACATGTATAGGTTTCGGTTCCCTGTTGCCTCACATTGGTAAACGGAGAACCAGTTTTTGAGGGATTAAACTCTTAGCAATTTGTGTTGGATAACATGGCGTATGTCACTCCTTTTCTTTTTTCAGTCTACCGGGTACTTCAGCGGTAAAATATGAAAGTTAAGATTCGGGGAAAATATGATTGTATCTTCCTTGGAGGTGAATAATCGGTATAACCCGAATCTTGTCATACTCCCTCACATCTCTATTGTTAAATACCTGCACATGCCCTGTGAGAGCTGGTTCAAAAATGTATCAAATATATATATTTGAATATATGGGTTTGGTAAAACGCCTGTGCATGCTCTGTGCGTAATGTTAACATACGGATAGAGTGCTAACTTTGTTAGTGTTTCATTACAAGTACTTTATCCTGGCGCCCCAGCGAAGCTTGAAAAACACTTAGAATTCCTGTTAAATTAATTTTGGAAAAAAAAAGTACGAGGTTCATAAAATATCAACCTTTATACACGGTCAATACCATGACACGTGATATCGATAATGAAGAAGTACTTGTATTGTGCACAGTCGATAAGGTGATGAAACTAATTGTTTCTGAAACTACAGCTGTTGGTGATACTGAAAATACATGTTTCATTTCAGTTCAAATTTATTCCCACTTAAGCATATTTTTGAGTTAGGATGACTGTACTAATACATGTATTTGAAAAGTTAATGAATCACCACTTACTACCCTCTGGGCAATTTACCTAAGATGATAGTGGCAATTAACACAAACTCTTGCAGACCATGATCTTTACTTGCCTACCTAATTTCCTGTTTTTGATGCTACAGCAATAAATTTTAACCATGGGCACAATGGTTCTCAGGTTAGCACAGAAACAACAAAGTTCCCAAAGGTTCCATTGGTGGAAAAAGTTTTTTTTCAAGGTCAAGGTCACGCCCATTAAATGTTAAATAGGGTTAAGTCCCCCATTACTTATTGCATCTTTTGGTATATTTTAATGTTTTTTTGTATTATTTCTTTCAAACATTTTGATTAGCAATCTATTTTTAACATTTTACAGACATTTTTACACTTGACCTCTAACTGAAGGTCAAGGTCAAATGGTTGTTTTAGTAACAAACACGTAATTTAACTTTGTATTGCATGGTCATTTGTTTACTTTCACTTTTCACCTGTTTCTTTTGTTTAATAAAAACTGACTACTTTTACATGCAAAACAATTTACAATGATAAGAAATAAAAATATAAGCTGAATGAAAATATATAAACAGGTTAATAGGATTTCTTTGAAGAACCAGTACAAGACTGCTACCTTCGGTTTTAAACTTCTTACTTTGTCATTTAAAATGTCTGGCTCGATGCTTACTCCTTCAACCAAAAGGGTGAAGTTATCTCGAGTCAGAAAACTAAGCCACTTCCGTTATTATAATAGAGGCTGGTTATGATGTAACAGAAAAAATACACAAAGGAAATCAAAGCACCGAAGGGACTTGTGTTGTTCGGGAATGCAGAATGTTAGGAATAATCGTTTTTCGGAAACCATAAAACTAATTTTGAAAACCTTCGTCATCTGATTTTATTCGAGTAAATCGATGGTATTTAAATCAAGATTTACTGCCATTTTATGTTGAGGTATGGTAATGTCTACATATGTTTTGTTTTTTGCAGCAAATATATATCAAAACAAGAAATTATCAGTGATCTCATTTTCATTCACAAATTCTTCATTATTGAACACAACCGTACTTGGCAGATGCTTTCTTTATTAAAGTTCCATATTGAAGACTATGAAGGATATAAATGTATGTTGCTTGAAATCAAATTACAGAAATTCCCACTTAAATCATAAGAAACATGACTAGTGAAGATAGGTAACAATCGGTTAAGAACCAAACTGCTAGAAGTATTGAATTGATACGTACAAACGAAATTAACATTTGCTGATGATAATTGAACTTAAAACATTAAAGTACAGCATTCCAACTTTAAACATAAAAATGCCAAGGAAATGCCCAAATTACTGATCAAGAGAGATGAATTTTCATTAAAATAGATATAGTAATGTAAAGCTATTAGTATTACTGAATAGAAACACATGAAAGAAATTAATACATGTTGTCAATGACATTAATCAATCACAGTTTAAAAGCGAATAACAGAAATTCCTACTTTAAAAAGATGGGGGAGTGAGTCGAATAAACTCAAGTAAATGTGCTGGCCCCGTGCTTATAAAGGTTTCTTGAGCACAATCTCATGCTCAGCACACAATCGTGCTCAAGAAATATGAACTAAAGTCAAATTATATATTTTTGAAAAGTCCATTCCATAACAATAATCAGAAGGTCTGTGCCTGAGCTTATGTATCTTTATATTAAATCCGACTTTGTAAATAAATATAACTTGACATGACTTTATATTACTTGAGCATGATTATGTGCTGAGCATGAGATTGTGCTCAAGAAACCTTTATAAGCACGGGGCCAGGTGTTTGGTCCAAAAGACCACACACGCAACAGCTTTAGTTCTGCAAACATATGTATGAGCATCGAGCCTGTTGTGTCCTGTACTGAATACTGAATGGCTTGTTCCCATTTGTCTAGTAGATGGTAGTCATCTTTCTGCCTCTACACTCTTGTAAGAATCTTAGTCACCGTGAGCTTTAATATTTTCACAAGTGACTCTATGGAGTGACTGGTCGCCTCTTACCCCTTGATTTGCCAATTGCTCTGCCATCCCATTGTCATAAACACTATAGTGTTTTTGTATGCATCCATTTGCGTGACACATTTTGCTTCTCGCTGAACCTGTTATGTTCTTGGGCAAGGGATGACAATTTGACATAAGCCAATGCTTTATGGACTGATATAGCATGTGTTAGAACGACTACCCGATGATAGTCCTTTTCTGACTATTCAGCTGCGTTCGATGCTGTATGATGGCTTCTATTTCTGCTTTGTAGTTGTAACAGTGCTTGCCTGCTTGTATGCTAACTATCTCTGACCCACCAGTTGTGTACATTGTGAAAATACCAGAACCGCCATCTTGTGTACATATACGTCTATGTCTCTGATGGATAATCTTCTGAGAACATGGCTTGTGCTATGGATCTCTTGATATTTTTATCTTTCACACCGAGTTGGAACCCGGTACTATAGTGCAGATACTAATGTATGTTTGACATGTTGTACATCTGTGGCTCCGGCAGTTCCCACTGATTAAAAGTTGTCGGTGTCCCAAGATAGGTAGCTTTTGCTTTTATCAGCTTCTTGGATTCATCGACACAGTTCCCTCTTTTCAGACGATGGGGCCTCAAGCTTTGTTTTCATGGGGTGATCTGGCAATAACTTGTACTTGCTGCCTTGCATTTTCGCTTTCGCATCCCTTCTCTTACCAATTAGTAGAATGGCAGTGACTTTCTCCATTGCCTTAAACATGTCTGCACACTTATATCAAGTAATTATTCTAAAGGCCTTGTTTTGGACCTTATGCGGCACTTGTTTATTTGTATTTGCGGCCATCGTCTAAGCGGTAGAGCTGTATTTAAGGTATGGCCTCACTGTTCCCAAGTATACTGTATTCAGTATCTTCTCATTCGCTCACTTAGTTAGTGTCAACTAACTTACGTATTATCGCTAGCTTTATACTCTCCTGTGTTTACATGTACGCACAAGTCTTCTGCCTATGCCGAAAACATGTCCGAAGGTTACTGCATCCTAAATATAGCAATTGATGCATCTGAACATCAAAGCACAAGGTAGTCTGCATAGAGGAAGCTTTAACTCCTCTTGAAAGCTTTTTTGAAAAGAAGAAGAGGGTGGGTGACAAATACATCTCGTTGAGGGTTGCTATGTGGTTGTAAGAATTTACAACTTTGTATCCCATCAACACAGACTCTAGCCCTTGCGTTGAACAGATAGGACTTGTTCCACTTGTACAGTGTGCTCCTGATTCATTCTATTCCGTAGTAGCTTCACAAGGAGACAGTTAGTCCAGACTTTATTGAATGCTCTTTCGAGATTAATCCAATTAACAAGTGATACTTCTTTTTCTTTGATTGCATATTCGACCTCCTGGGCAAGGTATGTAGTCTAGTTTTCTGTTGAATCCAGCTTGTTTGCTAGCTAGAATTTGGTTGATTTCCAAGTACATGTACCATTTCATTCCCTGATTCAGTGTTTGCACAGTCATCTAGAATTTTGCTGATAGCAATACTAAATACCAGACTATATGACCAATAAATATATGCTTACAAAAAATAAAACTTGAATAATCTGTTTAAGTAATTGCTACTTTAAACATCAAAAAACAAGAAAATGACCCAAAAGTTGGTCAAACTGATACATTTCCACCCAATTTACCAATAATCAAGCTGCTAGTAGAATAGCAAAAATATGAAGGATACTTATAAATGTTGACAATAATCAAACTTTAACTAGATAGGTGTTCAGTAGAACACTTGTGTCGCCTTCCCTCTTACACTTTGTTATAAGAACCAATAAATTCGTGACAAAATTCAAGTACAAAAATGGGCATAACTCTGTCAAATATGATATTGACCGACAAAATTTGGTGGCATCATGACCCTTTTGTTATAAGCTATACAATTTGCAAGTTTGATGAAAAAATCTTAAGAAATGGCAAAGTTATAGCCAACGTAAGGTTCTCGTGACAAAATCTAAGTACAAAATGAACATGACTCTGTCAAAAATGGCCTTGACCTACAAAATTGGGCGGCATCATGAGCCTTTTGTCATAAGCAATACAATTTGAAAGTTTGATGAAGCTTAAGAAATGGCAAGGTTCTAGCCAATGTTAAGTTTTTGTGACGGACTGACGGACTGGTCCACCTGATAGACAAAGCGATCCCTATGTATCGCATTTTCTCCGAAAGGGCGACACAGAACTGAAATACAGAAAATGTGATTTAAAACATAAAAAACATGAAAATTACCCAAATTAGATCGTGAATATGGACAAAATTCGCTCAGATATTTAATTCATAGATACAGTAGATTTCAATAAAACTAGACAATAACATTAAAACGAATTGACATTGAACAAAATAAAAAATTACAACTTCAGAAATACCACTTAGAACATCAAAACTGGATGAAAATGCCCCAAATATTAGATGAATATAAATATTTTTCAACCATGTATGTTTTAATTCAAAGCTTAAGCAGTTTTGAATTGAAAAACAAAAACAGCATAAATATGAATTGACAATCATCAAAATAAGAATTAAAATCACAGAAATGTCCACTTTAAACGGCAAAAAAGCACAAAACTGCCCAAAAAGTTGATGCATTTGGACAATATTCACCCAAAAAGTTTTTATTGAATAGTTATAGTAGTTCTGAATCGAAAAATAAAAACAACACAAATATTTGTTGACAGTAATTAAAATAAGACATAAAACTACAAAAATTCCCACTTAAAACGGCAAAAAAGGATGAAAATGCCCCAAAACGTAAGTGAATATGGACAATTTTCACCCAATTTTTTTTTATTACATAGTTATAGTAGTTTTGAATTGAAAAATTAAAACAACATAAATATTTGTTGACAATAATCAAAATAAGAAATATAATTACAGAAATTCCCACCTAAAACATCGAAAAAACATGAAAATACCCAAAAATAACATTTCCACCACACATATCAATGGGAACTTTTCTTTATGTTAAAAGGTAGTCCATTTGCAAAGTCATGGTGAAGGATTCATTTCTGTTCAAATTTTTTCCCGGTCCAACCCAAGAATGACTGTACTATATATAATAAGCCGATAATTAATTCATTCAGTCAAGTTTAACAAAATTCAAAGATTTGATGTTTTTGTAACAGCGCAAAAGCAAATTTACACATCGATTGGCGAATGTCCATGCAATCATGCATCGATGTTGTGATAAATTATCGGAAACCTCTTGTGTTCTAATTGGATGAGTGCATTATAAACGAGCAACGCCTTCAAATGTATCAGCTTGCAGATCATGACGATTAGTGACGCATGCTTCCTCAAATCTTTGAAATGCCGGATTTCCTGCTAAAAACATATATCTACCAGTGAGTTGTCCAAAAACCTGGGGATTTTGCAAAAATCTGGTCATACTGTAAACCTAGAAAATATTTCACGCGTTTTAAGTAAGCGAAATTCACAACACAGTCGATCTGTAAACTTAAGTAGTCGCAAAATCGTTACTTACAATGAAAAAGTTTCTAGCTTTTCATCTTAACTTTTTGTCCACCTCGTCAATTTGCTAGTATCTGCGATATTGGTCAGTTTGTTGTATTTACAATTTTTTGAAGAGTTATCTCTGATAGTTGTGCCTTAAAACAGGTACCGGACGGAACAATGTATGTTTTTAATTCCCATATTGTACATTGTACGGCATGTAGGAAGTAGTAGATTGTTAAACGGTACAAAAACAAATTATGTCTACTGTATTTAATTGAATAACTGAGATTACCAGGTCACTGTTACATTCACTTTTCAAGAGAGAAAAGTCTGACAAACGAAAAGCCAATATTTAGACTATGAATGCATTGTTTGATATCGCACAATACAAGTGAGAAAATCATGCTTTCTGCTGTTAATCCAATTGATGACGTAATATAAAAGATAAGTGATAAATCAACTTTTGTTGTGAACTTGAAATCAGCTTCAAATTGCCAAAGTTGATATTGACGCAATAGACTGCGATATCTGTTCACCGTGTATTAAAATTAAGCATTAGAAAATGATTTTGCTATTTAATATTCACAGAGTTCGTGATACCGATGGAACTCGAGCATTAATTTAATTTTTTGTAGTCGCGTAAATGTACGGCGTCGATACAATGCGAAAAAATGGAGCGGCGAACAATTCTAGGTTTACAGTAAATCAATCTTTTATGGCATATGATATATGATGAAACTTGCCTTCAAAATTATTTTTTCTCTTTATCATATGAAAGTCGGACAACCAGGAGTGTTGACACCCCTAAGTTCCATAGTGATGTATTCATCATAGCGGTGTCGCCAACCATCAGTGTCCTACGATGTAGTTTTTTTACAACAGTCATTCTATGTTACACAGTCATGTTTTATGATGTAATGTCATTGAAGAAAATGAAAATATTAATTGATTAAATTCGTTTTTAAATTGTTTACTAATGTAATGAAATGTAAATTAAATTTCTGTCCACCATTCAAGGAACTCTCAGTCTGAGTTAATCTTTATTGTTGTTTCATTTCTTTCATTGAATCAAATGATAAGTTACTTTTTTACAGTTGAGCCCTACTTTGCCCAAGAAAGGAACGTGCCTAGGTGTACTAAGTTCACTTTCTATCAGGGAGCCCCAGTTGCATGTCGTGGTAGTAACTGATTATAAAACCCAGTATTTTCAGTTAGTCTTTACAATCATTTTGACATTATAATTATGTTTTGTCTGCATTCTTCAATGATGCTGCGGCCAAAAATATCTTTCGGAGCCTCAAAGTGAAAATGGTAGCCACACATTAAATTAAACCAAAATCAATTATACCTCTTATTTCGGAATATTCCAGGCGTTTAAAATGACCCAAAAATTTATAGTCCCTGGAGCACTTTGTATTTCAAATTACTTGTAGCCTTTACATTATAAAGAGCAATCCCTTACCGGTGAAACTGGCAATTATTTGTATGAAAAACATTCCTTACATTGCTTTTTATTTGTAAATCAAAAGAACTGCATTACATTATACTAAGTCTTGTACATGTATAGCGCATTATTTTTTTACGGTGATATTGCCAAAAATAGGAAAAGTGTTCTAAGTGTTAAGTGAGGTTACAGTGGCAAAGGAATGAAAGGAAAGTATACATCAAACACTGTTCTATCATTAATTATTCTACCTGTAAATTCATTTTTCTATAGAAGACAATGATAAGTATTCAATGTGCTCCTGGGACTAAAAACTTTTGTCATGGATTGTCATCAGAATTTTCATTTTTACCATGGTTAGGGATGTTGCAGAAAACGCCATAGATTAATATTATATCGCATCAGAATTCTGTTTACTATACCCCGTAACAAAGAAGTTGGAAGTGATGCCATTATTTCCAGCTTATATATGCATGACAATTATGTGTATGGGGATTGTTACTCAGTTTGTTAAAATTTCAAGTTTTACATATTCCTTTTCAGACCTCCTTGAATACGGGTGAATATGACGTCATTTCTGTGGAAAACCCTCGACCTAGAAGCTGCCAAGTCAAATTAGGTAAAGATAGTAATTAATTTTTCTCAGCTTTTGTTAAAAACTTTCAAACGAAAATATTAGGGGTTTCTGTCCGGGCAGAATGATCATGATCTGTGCTGGAAACAAAGGCGGGAACACTTTCTACCAGAGTGGCATTAAACGGTTAAATGATGTTTCTTATGCACCTAATGCAGTGATAGATGTACCTTCCTGAAAGTTTTTGATGCTTCAGATTATCTCAATTATTATCATGTTAGTAAAACAAATAAAAAAAAACTTTTAAATTTTTTTGTTATATGGTGAAAGGAAACATGTAAATTTAATTTATTTAAATTATTAGCTTCATTTCACAATGTTTCACACTTAGTCTAATAACTACATGCTTATTACTACATGTACATCCCTTATTTTTACTATTAAAGTTTTATTTCTAAAATTTGAATGTAGAGTGTTTTTTTTTTTAGCTTTTTAAAATATTTTTTTCAAATTGTCTAGCACCTACCTCACATATAATTAAACCAAATACTAATTATCTGTTGCTGACTGGCAGTTTTTAGATGTACATTTACTAGAATTCACAAGAAAAATCAATAAAACAAGTGGATGCTTGTACAGTATTTGGTATGTTGCTGTAGCAACTTATCCCCTTTATAGATTGGTGTGACAGACAGTATGATAATCCCCTGAGGGGGGGGGGGGCAATAAAATATTTGGCCACCTGCTGATTAATGACCAGTATTGTCATAAAATTGTGCAGTACATGGCATTGTAGGAAACCACCATTTCTTTGTGTTCTTTTTAAACACAGGGCCTTTAATACATTTAATGGAAGGTGTAATTTATTCCCAATATGAATTAGATGAAGACAATGGTATATATTTGTTTTGATTTTTCAAGTTATAAAGTTCAGATTGACCATAATACATGAATGTCTAGAACGATGCTTACTTTTAGAAATAATGTGAGAAATAACTCTCATGAATTATCTGTTATTAGCAGACAAAATTGAAATAACTTTAAAACCACACTGGTATAATATTAGCAAGTATATGTGTCCTTTTAGACAAAAAAATCACTAAGTCTTGATTTATTATATAAACAAAATGTATATGAAATCTGACTTTTTATATATTTGGCATATGAAATTGTCCTTTCAAAGAATAGTGCATACTAGTTATTGAGCCTTCACCAATTTTATCATGAAAACATGATTGTAATTCATTTTTGTTTTGTTCCTCTGTTTTCCTCTGTTTTATAAAGGTCCTGTTGTTTAAATATGAGACCTCTAAATTCTTATTGTTGCACTTTAAAAATTATTGATTGCCCCAGGCAGTATTGAAATCCTTCTTATCAGTATGTTATGTAAGATTGCATAACCTTATAAACTACAGTATCACAAAGCAAGGTAGTGTAGATCCAGATGTTTCTGTCATATACCACTGACCCAAAGCATAGTTGAACCGTGTTATTAAATCCAACGAAATTATAGCACTATTAAAAGAAGGGATTGTCCCTGATTTTTTTTTTTTTTTTTTTGCTGAATCTGAGAAAGCAGTGGAAATTGTGCTTAATAGCTTATACTTGGCTTTTTACCTGAGACACTGTGTCTTTGTACACATTTTTATCTTAATAATGTTATCATAGTTTTGAACCTTTACTCTGCTGGTAGCAAATTATTCTGCTTTTCTATGCAAATTGAATGATTTTTAGAATATAGACATACTGAATCAGATATTCTTTATTTTTTATAGAAATCATGCCTATGAGTATGATGAGAATAAGTGTCACAAGCATGCAGTGATGAGGGAAGTTCAAAACACCAACGTATGAAAACTGTAGGAAAACAGTCAACCCTTGCAGTGTGAAAAATGACGTTTTTTTTATGATCCCTCGACCTGTAAAGAGTCAAGAAGTTGGAAATTTGAATTGAAGATTTTGTTGGAACTTACACTTCAGGAAGTATGTTTTATTTCAGTAGCAATTATTTGTTAAAGTAGAGAGATTCAAGAAGACATAAATAGAGCAAAACACCCAAGATAAAACAAACAAAAATGCTGGAGTAGAAATGTATGATGACGGTAATAATGGTGAAATGCACAACACCTACAAAGAGCGACTTTAATAGCGTCATTTTTGTACTCATAGATATAATGCAAGGTTTTGTGTTGATTTGGTGATTCAGTATTATTACGGATAATTGCTGGAATAATTAACTTCGAGAAATGGAGTTATAACTTTGGGTAACCCGATCAGTTTGTCACATGCAGACAAACTTATGAACAACGGCGGCTCAATGGAAACCACAAAATTGGCTGTTGTTAACAGGTGACTTTTGTTCGGAGATGTAGGCAGTTGATATAGTTTCATCATACTAAACATTGTTTATCAAATCAAGTTTTATTATCAATTAATTGCCAGATAAACTCTGTTTTTCCGTTTAATTGTAATAAATCAAACAATTCACTTAAAGCTGCTCGCTCTAAGATTTTGGTAAAATAATAAATTTCTTCAAACTGTATGTAAATAATGTATTTTTGAACATTATGGTGTTTTAAAAAGACTCTAGTATAAATTCATGTCACGTACATCTCTAAATTTTGAAAAATACACTACCATTATAGTGTAGCAGTGCCGTGTAACCGACCTTTTCAATTGATTTCTGCAAATTCCTACCTAGATTTTTGCTTATTTTTTATTCTAGGCTTTAGTTTGATATTGATGAATAAAAATGTCAACGGTTTTGAAAAATACCTTTTTTAACGGTAACTGAGAACGAGCAGCTTTAACGTGAATGCATTAATAAGCTGAAATAAACAATTATTTAGTTGCACAATGTAAAATGCAACTCAAAATTGTGAAGATATTCTACATCAAATAAACAGGCAATTAAAAGAGCCGATTTTCAGTTATTACGGGACAGTTTCATCGGATTAATTGCATGTGTTTGCTTCAGATGTGAAGGTGACAATTAAATGTTAGAACCTCTTCTAATTATCAAAAGCATCTTAATTTATTGCGCCCGTCTTTTGAGGTGCAAACACCTTTACAAGAAACAAAAGCCAGCTGTTAAAATTTCAGTGGACATTCGCATCACAGTCCCGATTACGGGATGCTTTTCCATTGGCCACTGACCGCGGACGGCAGGTGACTGCTGTTCCCAGTCTTTTAAAGAGCAAATTTGGATGGGGGATATTCTGACTGCCTGTTGTCAGCAGCTGACCTCTAGTTAAAGGTGACCTTTAGCACAAGTTTGACTTTATTGTCAAATTAGAATATTGATTAGATACTGATTTTTAATGAAGACAACAGAAGAAGTGTAACATTTAAGGCAGTTGTATGTAAAGATGTAAAGATTTAAATTTTTGTCGTGCCCGCCTGCGGTGAGCTTGATATAGTTGTCACTTTCGGCGGTTCGGTGTATGTGCGTGCGTCCGTCCGTCCGTCCGATTTTGTCCGGACCATATCTTTTTCATGCATGGAGGGACTTTGATGTTACTTGGCACAAATGTTCACCATCATGAGACGGAGTGTCATGCGCAAGAACCAGGTACCTAGGTGTAAGGTGAAGGTCACACTTGGAGGTTAAAGGTCAAATTCAAGAATGACTTTGTCCGGAGCATATCTTTTTCATGCATGGAGGGATTTAATTTAACTTGGCACAAATGTTCACCATCATGAGACGAAGTGTCATGCGCAAGAACCAGGTCCCTAGGTCTAAGGTCAAGGTCACACTTAGAGGTTAAAGTTCAAAGTCAAGAATATCTTTGTCTGGAGCATTTCTTCTTCATGCATGGAGGGATTTTGATGTTACTTTGTACAAATGTTCACCACCATGGGCTACCCTTGTTTTTAGAATTACTTCCCTTTGTTGTTACTATAAATAGCTTATATTGTAACTTTTTTATTACTGGCCGTAGAGAAAAATCGAGACCACTTTTCTGTGGCACAACATGCACGTTACATCCAATATTTAGGTGTATTTTGACCCATCTCTGCTTTGTTAGGAGTTAGCCCTTTTGACATATGGCGGGCTCGACATGTTGCACGTTGGCATCTAGTTTAAATAGTTCACTAGAAACACTTGACAAATGATGTCCAATAGATGAGATAAATTTCCAAGTATTTGCAATGGAAATGGTGATGAAATGTTAGCTGTGAATTTAACATCAGATGGTCAGAATATGCTTTGAAATTTTGAAAGAAAATACAATGTCGGTCAGTCGTCACATAAACTTAACGTTGGCTATAACTTTGCCATTTCTTAATATTTCTTTATCAAACTTCCCAATTGTATTGTTTATGATGAAAAAGTCGTGCCCCTTTTTGTGCGTAGATTTTGTCACCAAAACTTAACGTTGGCTATAACTTTGCCATTTCTTAAGATTTCTTAATCATACTTTCAAATTGCATTGCAAATGACATAAGGGTTGTAATGTACTCAAATTTTGTATGTCAAGGTCATTTTTGACAAGAGTTATGCCCCTTTTGTACTTTTTTGATTGTGTCACGAAAATTTAACATTGGCTATAACCTGATAACTTTGACATTTCTTAAAGATGCTTGCTCTCAGTTATGTTGATTTTTTTTTAAAGATTGACACTTTATTCATTAGAATAAAATGAAAGACTGTCCAGAATCAAAATATAAGCAAGAATCTAGGAAGGAATTGATTGAAAATGTTGGTTACATGGAACTGCCACTTAACATGTTGATATTGAAATTTCAAAAGCGTTTTCTTATTTTTGTAAATTTAGAGATATACCGGACTTAAATTTATGCTGGAGCCTTTTTAAATGACCATATGTTATAAAATACGTTATTTACATGCAGTTTTGAGAACTTTATCTTTTAACCAAAATCTGAGAGCGAGCAGCTTTAACATCAAATTTTCAAATTGTATTGTTAATGAGAAAAAGAATGTGATGCCACAAAATAAGTAAGGTCAAAGTCATAGGTTACAGAGTTATGTCCCTTTTTGTACTTAGATTTTGCCACAAAATTATTGGTTATTTTGACAAAGTGTAAGCGACACAAGAGTTCTTTTGAACACCAATCTTAGTTTATAGTTAATACATGTACTTTCCAGACGCTTCAGCTGAAATGTTGAGGATCATATAAATCATAAAGAAGAACATGATTGTTGTTGTTGAAGCTTCCCTTATAATTATCAATTCAAAGTCTTGTGTGATACAGGGCACTGTCTTGCACATATATCAGTAACCACTTGAAGTATTTATTTAAAACTTTGTTGTAGTGTTGATTTGATTTGATGAGAATTTTATCAAGGTCCGTCCCAAAGAGCATGTATGTTAGCTTAGTATTGGGATGAGACCCCGGCATGTCTCCCGTCATGCCTAAAAGACAAAATTTTGAAGCCAAAAAATAGAAGAAATTTACCTGACTGCAATTTCCAGCCAGTATAGCCAAAGGTTGAATTTGATTGGTTGCCAAAGAGTATTCCGTCACGGCGACCAATGAGATCTGAGTGTGATTGACCTATTGTTGTAGTGTTCAGGGTAACTCTTGACTTAATATCTTGCTCTTTACGGTCATTCTTTGCACTTTGATAATACACAGATTCTTGTCTTTGCCTTTTACTGCCCAAACATTTTTTTTATTGGTAAACACTGAGAAAACTTGAGCATGTTGTCTTATGGACAGCTCTTGTTATGCATTAAAATAAGTTATGCTAACTTTAAACAATTATAGCATGATGTTACTTTATTATTATTCACCCGAAACAAAGTTTTAGGGGGGTACCGTATATAGGAGTCAACCGGTGGTTGGTCGGTCGGGTGGGCAGGCGGTCTGTTGCATTTTCCTTGTCCGGAGCATAACTTGAAAACTACTAGTTGGAATTAAATACAACTTCATACAATGGTCAAGCACATTAAGAGGAAGTGCAGTGTACAAGAACCATAACTCTATCTTGACTAATTACAGAGTGATGTAAATGATCAGTACAATTACCAGGGTAAGTGATACATACACCTGTAACGTTAATACCATCATACCTTGAAATTAACTGATTTTGTTACAAGAGAAGAGTAGGTAAATGTGTTGATAAGAATTATAAGCCTACAACAAATGCAATACTGTACTGATTCTTTTACTGAAATATTTTGGTGGTGCAGTGGTTTACGCTCTGGAATACCAATCTGGAAGTCCATGGTTTGAATACCGTCCAGAGCACTAGAAGTTTCAGTGTTTTATACCATATAGAGATGAACTGGTTTTAAACAGAAAGTCTCGCATGTATCGGTACAATACACCGGACACACAAAGAAACAAGGTGTCTATTTGTAAAAGAGCTAGGATCTAGTACCTAGATTCCCTGTCATTTGCATCTGTCTTTTAAACCTGAATCTGAGGGAAATCTTTGTAGTTCGTGTACACCCAGGACAGGGTTCATATAGTAATGTACAGACTCTGCCCGGGGAAAATCCTAGGGTTGACCGGTGACTATAAAACAATCTAAATGAAGTTTAACTTTATCAGATTTTATTTATTTCCAAAATTACATTCTAACACAAGCGGCTGCTTTTCCTTTATAAACAAATAGGGAAAAGCCGTATTTTAATTAACGATAAAAATTCAGCTTGTTTTTCCAAGGACAATGTGCGGTAAATGACGTGACATATGTAAACAAGTGCGTCCAATCGTATTTCGCGTTTCATGGATACAATGAAGTTATACTACGCGTTAAATAAAGTTTGGGGTAGTTTTCAAAGAAAGTCGTTTGGATGCGAAAAATACTACGCAACCAAAGTCCTGACTATATTTTATTCAACGATAAAATACAGGGAGATATTTATTATTTCTTAATTAAAGTGAAGAATAATTTAGAACTATAAGCAACTTACTATACGTTACTTTTTTGTTTCTGGTAGTAGGCCCATTGGTAGCCATGAGAGGTACCGGTTTATTGCAGAAATACTTTGCATGATTCTGGTCATTCATTTAATTTCAAATTTATTTGGCATTCAAATGTTTGTAGATTATCAGTTAAATCAGGAATGTTATATTCTGGATCCCTTGTTACAGGGTTGATTCTACGTTCCTGTTTGCAGTGAGTTCCAGCTAAAGCTAAGTGAGTAAGTGACCAACGCATGTGGCAATAAAGTGATTACTGGCTGAAGTTATTTAGCTAAGTGTGACACAATATTATTGTTTATACTTTAGTTTTTATCATTCTTTATTACATCATAATCATAATGAATAATGTCCGACCATCACCAGTACAGCTCCTCAACCCCTTTTCTTAGGCCTAGCGTAACTGGTCATGATAGTATCTATTTAATTGTAACATTTTAATTTATTTAAGATTTTGATGATACTTCAAGTGTATAAAACCAAAAATGTAGATATGAAGTGTAAACTGACTTAAAAATTAAACATTTCCGAAATTTGGAAATTTAAACATTTTTTTATTAAATCAAATGTACTATAGTGTGACCAGTCATTTTCTTAGTTAGAACATTTCCGAAACGATGGTGACTATTTCGACCGAATTTATTGGACGGTAAAGCCTTGATAATAATATAAACGAAAGGTGAAAGCTTTACTGATTATGCCCTAAAATGGCGAGGAAAATATGTATGCGCATGCGTAATGTCGCTTTCTCGTTTCACGCGGCGCATGCGCAAATGTAAATTCACGTTTCACGGTACGCATGCGCAGAAGGGAACTATCGTTTAACGGTTACACGGTTAAACGATTACCGCATGGTAAACGAACGAAAAACGGTTATTTTTCCCGAAAACGGAAGTGAAACGCAGGCGGTACTGTATGATATAGATCTACTAGGCAATGCTACATGCCAGATGTTAGAGCTCCAGACATTCCGGTGTCAGAGAAGATGATTTTTAAATATTATTCTGTTTGTTCTCGTAACAGTGTCAAGAATAACATTATTTTATTTCGTAGTACATCATTTTTAATGCATTATTTCAGAAAAAAGAAACACAGATTTGTGAATTTACGTTGACGACGTTATTTGTATTGTGACGTCATAAAAGCGTCGCTCAATCCGGTTCGCGTGTGCAATATATATTGATTGAATAAATAAAAAAGGTCTTAGTCTGTTATTACAAGCTGAGAAAAAAAAACTTGATCTCGAAGGAGGGCTCACTCAGTATTGTCAAAATTGATTCTTGCTAGATGGAGCAAGTCTCTTTGTGAATAGGATAGGAGATACTCTCCTAAGCAAGTCTAGCTAAGGCAGCAAGTCTAGCAAGTGAAGCAAGTCTAGGTAGTCGAGCAAGTCTTAGGAGCGCAGCAAGTCCAGGAAGTGCAGCAAATCCAAGGAGTGCAGCAAGTCAAGAAGTGCAGCAAGTCCAAGAGTGCAGCAAGTCCAAGAAGTGCAGCAAGTCCAAGAAGTGCAGCAAGTCCAAAAGTGCAGCAAGTCCAAAAAGTGCAGCAAGTCCAAAAAATGCAGCAAGTCCAAGAAGTGCAGCAAGTCCAAGAAGTGCAGCAAGTCCAAGGAGTGAAGCAAGTTCAAGTAGCGCAGCAAGTCCAAGTAGCGCAGGAAGTCTAAGAAGTGCAGCAAGTCCAAGTAGTGCAGCAAGTCCAAGTAGTGCAGCAAGTCCAAATATCGCAGCAAGTCCAATTAGTGCAGCAAGTCCAAGACGTGCAGCAAGTCCAAATAGCGCAGCAAGTCCAAGGAGCGCAGCAAGTCCAATAAATGCAGCAAGTCTAACCAGCATAGCTGCTCAAGCTTTTACCAAGTCTAACTTAGACATTGTCACCTCAGTAGATAATCCCCCATAGATAACTTTGACAAACAGTCAGATGTCAGCATAGAAATAAATTGTTTTGAAACAGTTTGGTAGAGTTTTATACAAGAACATCTGTAAAGCTTCTTTGAAATTGGTTTAGTAAGAGATCGTGTTTAAAGCAAACAATAGACGACAAACGCCGAACATTCATCGATCCTGAAAGCTCACATTGGCTTTTCGTACCAGTTTTGCTAAAAACCCTATACTTTTGTAGACATGTTACTTACACATAGTTTAAAATGCAATTACTTTTTGCAAACAAATATAACACAAAATATTATATTAAAATTATATCAGCCCTAGAATTTGACTCATTACATAAACACATATCTTTTCATTTAAAGCATTGGTTTACTTCACCCATTTTTGCATTATTCTTTTAAATGAAGACATGAAATTCTACAACATATACATACATGTTATTTTTATTGAAAGGACAACATTTGTCAATTTAATTTATTTAAATCTCATTTGTTTAGACGTTTCATGTCAAATTTTAGTAAGGGGAAATAAACTTGTTTTTTTACACATAAGGTTGGAAAACACAATTCAAGTTAACTTAACTCTATGCCTCATACACATTAAGCCTTATCAGTGTTACTTTCCTTATGTAGATAATAGCATTATCTGTACACTATCCCCATACAGGTTATTGGTAAAAATACAAAAAAGGTACCTGTGTTATTCAAGCTATTTGTTTTCTATTAACACTTCATTAAATCATTTACTGATCAATACAAAAGTTTTTCATGATAAAATTTTCTTTCTAATGGTATAAATTTCAAAATTGTGTGATGAATATTTCTTGAATTGTGAGTCTTAAAAACAGTCATTTCACATTTTTAAACATATTTAGGCATTTTCAATCTAAATGTATTTCCTTTCCGAGTGTTTTTTAAAGTAATTGAAAGAAGACAGAATAATTTAGAGTCTAACTCTCATGGTGTTCGAACACAAACACAAACTGAATGGTTATAAATTACAGGAAAAGGGATATAAACAATGGGCGTGTTCTAATCATATTTAATTTTCATTGGATTATCATGTTGACCAATCCATTGGATTTTTTTTGGGTTATGAAATCAACAGATATTCATGGGCCATAAAATTTAATTAATATTTAATGTTTTGATAAGAAACATGATCAGAAGAAATTTATTCAGCTTAGAAAAACACTTTGATTGGAGATCATTGAAAGTGATGCCAAGGGTCATCTAATTGCTTTGTTTTGACAGCTGTGGTCAATATACACACCTGATTATGTAATCATTAATCCCATATTGTTCTGACACATGTTATGGAATTCAGCAATTTAATTGGTTGTCACATATTCCCTAAGGGAAAATTGTTAAAATCAAGTCATGTAGAAAATTATATCTGCTATCATTTTTTTCCATAA
>JAFMSR010000009.1:881422-956422 GCA_022818135.1 Saxidomus purpurata | reverse complement strand
AATTCATAGTTTGCACGTCTTTTAAAAACTGCTCCAGCTTATGCGCTTGATTATTTTTAGTGTTTTGATTCATGTCAAACACGGTTAAAAGATAAATGAAACAAGCCTTGATGTTAAACTTTGTGAAATACACAGTGAGCATAATACTTGCATGATTTATCGAAGTTCTTTGTCTTATATTTTATAAAAACAAATTTAATTTAATTACAAAGATATCATTTGTAGCTTAATAAGTGGCTTTTGAAAAATCAGTCAATATTTAATCAAGGCAAAAAGTTAATTCAATTAATTTATTTAAAGTCGATTCAAAGTAGGCATACTTTATAATTCATTAATGCAAGAATACAGAAGTGTATGGTTTCACCCGACCCGAGTATGCAGCAATGGAAAGCAACTTCCAGGCACTAGAATCATCAGTATCATTTCATTTTCCTCACTCTTTTAACGTTTGAATAAAATAGCATTCAGTATCCGATGATTTGTATATTTCTGAACACAATTCGTGCTGTTCACTAAAAGTCTAATTCAATTATCGGTTTGTATTCATTTAAAAAAAAAACATTTTGGCTACTATTCGTTTTCCACGTGCATGTAAAAGAATCAAAAACATTTCTAGTAGACGTATACGTTTTCTTATCGCAAGCCATTTTTCTATTTATTACGATTAGAGATGTATCTCTAATTTCAAAGGGAATCAGAATTAAAAGAGATATCTCTTAAAAGACAAGATATATATTTCAAGAAATATTTTAGCTGGTCATATTGCCCGATTGGGCCCTCCAAAGTTTTCTTCTTAAAAACTGAAAGCAGTAATGTTTGTGATATAGATTGTATTACATGACATAGACAGACAAATCACATACACATGTTAAGTGATGAGGTGATTAGGTGACGGTAAGGAGTACGTCAAAATAGCAATAAATCGCGAATATAAATGCCTTAGTAATTTAACAGAAAGTTATGAACGGTCTACGAGATATAAATAATGCCAATAGAGTATGAATACACTTCTTTACCATAAAATACATAGCCACAGTCACCTGATGTTTGGATCCCCACCCCCATGATCCACCCCAGTAAAAACAAGCAGCGATGTAAACAAATTTAAAAAAAAACTACAATGGGTAACTGAAGATGTAAAAGAGGCTAAACAGAACTTAATAGTTTCAGCTATATATTCATAGTCATTATCGATAAAGTCATCGGTTTAAAGTATACTGCAGTACCGTAAACCATTCAATAATATATGTAGAATTGTTGTTGTACAATAAACGGGTGGATGCGATTTATTACAAAATAGCCTCTATATTGATTAACTGTAGTAAAATGAAGCATTATTTGCCATAGGTTCTTCTTTCAAATTGTATTTATTTATCATTTTACGTTCATTGAACGCAATATCTATGTTTCGAGAATATACTCTGCTAGATATAGGGAGTGCCTCTTTAGGAGACGTGCTGTAGAAATTAAAGGAAAAAAAGCAACATATGCACATGTTTGTGAAAAAGCTAAATTTGTGTTGGTTGGTATATATTGTGACCCTATAGATAAGAATAAAATGGTTAACATTCAACAGGCTTACATCATTTAGACAGTCAGATGGAAGAAATGTGTAACCATTACTTAACAAACATGGAAATCCAGTTTTTATGGACAAGGAAAATGTGAAATACTCAAAGAAACATTATTTGGAGGAGCACTAATAGCAAATGATAAATGATGAATGCATGGTCGGAATGTTCTCGTTATGACCTTTGACCTCATCATTTCACATTGACATTGAATTTAAACACCAGTTTCCTGTGCGAATAAGTAAATCATCATTAACTATATAATTATATTAATTATATTATTAACTATATATTATCATAGTTATTCACTATATAAGAAATGCACCTCAAAAAGGAATATACTGACTAGCATGTTTTTAGCGCATACAATATTTCTGTCAAATATTAACCCTGGAAGCATGACTTAAGTAAACTTGGTATAGGACCTGTACATATTGCTACACATTACCTATCTAAGTTTTCTGTTTCGCATTTTCAGTTAAGCAGAAGTTAAAAAAAAAATGTCCTCTACGTCTATGTGTGAACCAAAAGTTCTGGTATCGCTCTATTGGACTGATCAACTGATCTTAAAATAGTAGGTGTAATCTAGTCAGTATATTAAAAATATTGAGCGGAAAGGATTTTCAAAAGTTCGGGTCAGTGTGACCTTGACCTCTTACCCACTAAAGCATATAAATAATATATAGGTTGCACGCTACCTTTCAAGTAGGTTTCATGAAAGTCAAATTAAAATTGTAACCTGTATTGTTTCGAGGAAAAACCTACGGACATATACAGACGGACGACGGATAAAACACCATTACATGAGCTCTGCTGGACTTTTTCCAGTTTAGCTAAAATGAGTAACACCAAGGGCGGGGCTAATTTTGACCTTAGAGGGATGATTTTAAAAACATTGGTAGATGTCAGGAGATCCACCATCTGGTCAGTAGCCGTAAAGGAGCCTGTTTCCTGACCTGTTTCACTCTTTTAACAACTTGAATTGTCCTTCCCTTGTTGTCGTTTCAAAAAAGCACAATGAGTTTCAGGGGGTACGGTTACTAGCTACATCACCTGGACAATGATGATGTCGTTGAACTTAACAGTTAGGCGGATGTGCTGTATGAAGTAGAAAGTAATGATGAAGTAACATAAACCTAAATGAATGGGCAGATAATAGATAAAAGAAAGTTCACATTTTACTGACAAAAAATGATTTTTTTTATATGTAATAACATAATCAGTAAGCATTGTAACGAAAATAACAGAATTGTGGTTTGCCAATTTTATCTGTTATTGACTTGTTCTTCATATATATACACATAAAAAGCGTGATTTTAATATTCCATTTTATTTTTATTATAAACTGATATTGAAAAACACAAACTAAAAGTAGCATTGCATAGCTTCACACGTAAACCCTGTTATAAATAATCAAGTATTAAAATACATAGTTGGACTGTTGCCTTACGACTATATATTTAATATATGTATTGGTATAAATATTTATAAACATTTTTATGTATATTTCATCTATTTTAGTGTGAATAATAGTTTCAGTTATAGGTAACGTATTGCAACGTAAATGACATGATATCAGTGACTCACATGTATGTTTTCTGTATATAAACCTTTTTGTGCGCTCATATTTATAGTTGATTTAATTGGACTTTGTTTATTCTTCATTTTATCCATGTAAGAACAATTTAGCATATATACTGTAATATTGCAATTTTGCAGTAACGGAGACAATTGAAGGGTTAACATATCTTTTTTGAGGTAAATTTGGCCAAGTGCCACCAAATTCATCAAATGCATAAATACATAGTAATAAGTTTGCAAAAATTATTTCTTATTGACTAGTTCAACACAATTTCAGTTGTCTTTTCTTGTTGTTTTACGGTTAACACTGTATCCAAAAATTGTAAAATGTGTATTTTAAGAAACAGTAAGGCTCATTGTAGAAATAAAATGTAGTTATTGTTATACAATATATAAAGTGATAGGACAACATGGATATATGATTCAGGGCAATTGGACTCCTGTGTTAAAGTTTGTAGTTGTCTGTGTAAGAGGTATAAAGGGTGATCCGTCTTCAGTGCTTTCTCCTGTATATAGGCTGAGAAGTTTCCTGTGTTAGAGGTGAGCTGTCTTTCCTGTATGAATAAAAAGCGATCAATCTCCTGTGTAAGAGGCGATCAGGGCCATGGGTCATGTGTAAGAGGTGATCGGACTCCAGTGTAAAAAGCAACCAAAAGGCGATCGGTTTCTATTTTGGCGGAAAAGAAATTTTTGCGTTAGAGGTGTTCGGTCTCCTATGTGTTATGTGAGCGGTCTCCGATGTAAGAGGCTTTCGGTTTCCCGCCTATAAGAAACGATTTTTTACCTGTGAAAGAACTAAGCAAAATCCTGTATAAGGGATGAGTGGTCAGTGTGTAATACATTTAGTTGGTCCTGTATTACAGAACTATAACGTCTACATGTATATCACATATGTGCGTAGTCTAACGTATTTCGAGAAAAAAATGTGCATCTGTCTTTTAAACCTTTCATATTATCACATGTTTACAAAGTATCAATACGTAAAACGACTGTATTTCTATCGTCAGTATTCAGTTTAGATAAACTGCTTGCTATAATTTCTTGCCGCAACTCTGTTATCAACTCTGGACTTGGACGGAAGTCGGAATACAATCGTCGTAAAATGCAGTAAGGTTCAGCTTTTAAATTTAGTATTGAAATATTTTATTTTCGTAAACTTAATTTTTTTTTTTAATTGAATGTGATCAATGGTTTTAGGTAATGTATTGGATTAAACAGTTTAATTACTCTTAATCTATTCGTTTTCTGTTTTTTGTTTGTTTGTTTTTTTTTCGTTTTAGCTTTCCTTTCTATCATAAATCCTTTACCGCCAATCATTTAAAGTCCCAGGAACACACTTGCAGCTAGCTTTTATTTGGCAAAGAAAGGTGTCTTTCCAGTGGAAATGACCTTTAGTTTTAACAAAAATAATTCTTACTAAGTACATCTTAGAAATATAGCGCAGTATTTTTTTCAATGATATTGCAAAAAATGATAAAGGCTTTCTAGCATCTCTTTGTTGTGATGTAATGACTTAAGCACGAAAGAAATGCATATGTCAACACTGTTCTTGAGTGCTTAGACCATGTTTCTATCATCTTCCTATCAGTACATATTTTTGGTATGTCCTTAAATACAAAGTGATCATCGGGTTTTAAGTTTAACCCAATGTTGTTGTCTGGGTATTTGTTACATATTATTTTTGGAGTACCTATACGATGGTGATCCAGAATTAATCTGGCTGTTTCTATAACTACGACATAGGTTCCAACAGCAAACGCGAAAGTCACGTATTTCAACGTTCAATATATATGTGATCATCCTTTAAAATTTCAGTTCATTTGCTCAAATAACATTTAAGATACATACAAAAGTAGGGGGCATGTAACAGTTAAGAGGAGAGCGTCAGCGGATGCAGAATGACGTTAACTGTTATTGTGCTCGGTAAATTATTTTGTTTGTATTTATTAACACGCGAGGAATCCTGGTGCTGATGTTTTATCTTAGACGGCTCTAATAATGTTCAATATAACATGCAATGTCCCATAACTATACTCAGGTTTAGGTTTCAAAGATAGAAATGTATAAATACACACATATGCTACGAGTTTACGCAGTGCTTCGAGAATTTCAGCGACATTTATGAAAAATTGACATTTTTACCCATAAGGTGGTCCCTTTTCGCAGATAAGACATCCGTCTTGCTTAAAGATGTGAGTCTTTGCAAACAGGGATTTTTATCCAAATAATAACGCATGCCTTGATGTACTACGTGTGTATTTACAATACCTGTATACTCAGGCCTATATCCTTGAAATTAAGCAGCCCCGTTTAGCGAATCCGTATTTGCTACACCCATCCTAAGCGACTACCAGTGTATATGTATTATTTAGCAAATCATCTCTAGAACTAAAAATGGCCTCCAAAATGGCAGTCAATTTAGATTAAAACATTTTCAATCGAAATATAAGTTGAACAAAATCGATAAATAACATTTAGACACATATGTTCTGACATGATTAGGAAACGAAAACGACATCATTTTAGTCAAAAAAAGACATATGAAAAAGAAAACAATATGACATGGATTATTCCAAATGAATGATCACCAACGATATTGGAATTTGACACGTGATACATATTATAATATAAACATGTTTCAACCCAGCAAAAACATAAACTGCTCTAATTAAGTATGCACAATTAAGGCGCCAGTCAATTGTGTTGCGATGTATGCCAAAGAAAACATAAACTGTAGCAATCTTTATGCAACAACACCCTAACATTTATATTAATTTTGTGTGAACACATTCTCATATTTCTGAACAACGTACACAATTGTCGTAGAACTAGACCTTCTCTCTCATACAGACATCATGAAATTCTCTAAAAACAAAAATAATATCAAACAGGGAATGCCACGTTTGTGTATTAAATTTGTTAAATTTTACTAAATTTGTTGTATACAATAAACGTATATTTTATAAAGGTATATAAACGTTGGATTAGGGTGTTTTGTCTTATTTTGGATATAAAACTTATATTGAACGATTTGTAAATGTTAGCTGTATATGCTGGTAGCTTTAAATTTGGAAAGTTATTTATGAATTTTGAGTTATTTCAGAAAAACTGAATAACAATAGATTGTGAGCGATTGTTCAACATGTTACCTGTGGAGGAGAGATATATATGGCCTCTGGCGATTTAACTATTAGATAAATAAATGTTTAATGCAACAATGCAATATGAACCAATAACAATAAGCGATAATACGGAACGTAAAGTTCCTATCTTTGACCAGGAAGATAAACCAGTTTCGTTCAGTTAGGGAGGTAATGATGTAGAGTACTTACGTGTGTATAACAGACTCTTGATTTTCTTTAAAGAATTACCAAGCGGGGTGTTTGTAGCACACTTAATACGAGAGCAGTTGTCTAATGAGACGGATCTTAAAGCTGCTCGCTCTCAGATTTTGGTAAAAAATAAAGTTCTTCAAACTGTATGTAAATAACGTATTTTAGAACATATAGTTATATAAAAAGGATCCAGTATAAATTTCTGTCAGGTTTATCTCTAAATTTCAAATAATACGCTACCAAATTCAAAAGCGTTGCAAACGCTTTTGAAATTTCAATATAAACATATAGTGTAGCGGTGCCGTGTAACCGACATTTTCAATCGATTTCTGCAAATTCCTACCTAGATTTTTGCTTATACTTTGATTCTAGCCTTTAATTATATATTTATGTATGAGTATGTCAAATTTAAAATAAATAAAAATTTTCAACGGTAACTGAGAGCGAGCAGCTTTAAAGCAACAAGACAATTTTTATTTGGGGATGTAAAGGATAATGACGATATCCCTTTTGGGCTTTTGAGTTGAAAAAACGAGTATTTACAAGGAAAGGGTCAACGTCCATTGAAAACAAACTTGCAAGTGATAAACACATTCAGTTGTCAGTTATAGAAGGCGATGACTTTGGATTATTAAAAGAAATGCTTAACACTTCAACAAGAAGGAAATCCTCAGTGCCTCAAATTATGAGTGGCGTCATTTGTCAAAATCAACAATGTCAATGTAAATCTGAGATATGCTTATTGAAAGATACTGTTTCTACTCTACAGGTTGATGTGCTCTTGTTAAAACAGAAACTATGTGCCTATGATAAACTCAGGGTAAATCAAATGAAATTGGTAACTGATACGGTCAGATAAATAAATCATGAAGTCGTGGAATGTGGAAAGCAGACTATGGGTTTCGTATGTAAAGTTGAGTAGGCTAGTAATGCATGCACAAACGGCCTTGATCAGCTTAACACAAATGTCTGTATTGTAGTGAAACAAAAATACAAACTTAGAACAGTTTTTAGATTGTGGGAATATCCATGTTGTACGTATAGCGGAACTTTCAAAATAAGCTTGTACTGTTCGTGATGTAGGAGTCCAAGAAACAGTTTCAGCAGTCATGGGTCCATTTATCGATTCCATGTTCGGTAGTGTCGCTATTCCGCAAAATTGTAATGTCTCCGACTTTGATCCAGTAACAGTGTAACGCAATTCGCTGAGTTTCTAACATGCAAACGAGATGAAGATGTCTGTAACTCCGCTGCTAGGTCTCAATCATCAGGGACCAATCATTGCAGCGATCGAAATCACTGGTGAAGAAGTACAGCGTACCCGTCGGCTATTTCCATTCCGGTCTCCTTCAAAAACAGGAGATAACGAAATTAATGTGTCCGCGTCTTCACTGAAGGAATGCCCTATTCCAGTCAGAATTTGGGAACCGAAAACAGGATATTAAAGCTAAGGAAAATGACTTTGAATTGTTCTCCAATAAGCATGTTCAGAGATACTTTGTTGGAGGTTTTACAAATACTGTTAATCTTAAAGTGCTTAATCACTTTGTTTCATGCTGAGGTCTGAAAGTAACTATGATTCGGAAATTCCAACTGAGAAATTCACCAAACAGGGTCATCTTAAGAATCAACGTTGAAGCAGACGATTATGCATATCTGCCCTTGGAACAAGGTTTTTGGCCTCGTAATATTTCATGTAGGCAACGGCTGTCACGAGAAGTTAGAAGGCGACAACCGGAAGTGATTACACAGTTGGCTGATTCTCATTACAGAAACGAACAAAAAAGTGCTGATATGTGCAAACTGTACAATAGGTATGATTCAGTGAGTTCAGATGTGGATAAGCTCTATTGTATTATACATACTAGAGTATTTGATGTACCTTAAAATGGAATTTCAAAACGTAAATTCAATGACTTGGAACACAACTGGATAAATGTCCAGTTCATCGTATTTATGTGATACACTTCTTAAATGTAATAAAACAATTTGTGGGTTGTCAGAGCATTGGTTATTTGAGCATAATGTGCATTTCTTGATTCACTTATAAGCTCATATAGACTTGTAGCAATTTGTGACGATGACTTGCGTAACCCAAGCAACAGAAAAGTTGGTAAAGGGGGTGTGGCCTTACTCTGGTATAGAAGCTATGGTGAAAGTATTACACCATTATCATTTTTTGATAATCATATTGTAGGTATCCAATACCAGTATTCTCCTAAAAGATTTGTATACATATTTCAGATATATATTATGTTCTAATCATAGTGTATCGTATTTTAGGGAATACATTGATAAACTCTATACTTTATGTATGAGTATAAAGACTTAGGAGTTACTGCAATTCAAATGTAAATAGTAATTGTACAATGTCACGGATATAGTATTTTGAATGATTGCAATCTGATGGCTGTGAATGCACTAGCAAATAGTTCAGGTGCTAATTCAACCTTTGTATCATTATGATAATAAATATAATGCAATGATAGATCATAAATGTTTACCGTGGAACGAACCTTTTAACTAAGCGGTTTGCTTTCGGTTCTATCCACTCGCTTTTTGTATTGCACAATGATAATGATGTAATTACATATGTTTTGAACAAAGTGGCGAATAAATATGTTTAAACTAAATGTTTACCAGCAGAAATGTCTGATATTGTATTATAGGGTGAAATTTTAGATGACGGATGTCTTAATGTATCTAGACATAGACCAGTTATATCACATGATCAGGTGTATAGAGACAGGGAATGTGTTACTGAACAGTGGGGTATATACTTTCGAGATTTGTACACGCAAAGGTCGTCTACAGATTTTGATCAAAGTTGGTATGATAGTGTCTATTCAAGAGTTGAATGAACCATGGATTCATTGCAAACACATTCAATTGTCGTGGTACGCGCTCACGATATAGAGGAATTTATGAAATCATGCCCAAGGGGAAATTCGAGCAGGAATGACGGTACTTCTTATGAGCATTTAGAAATTGGTTCGATAATTCTCTCACCTGTTGTAGCAAATATATCTACATGCATGTTAAGAACTGCTTTCAAATCTGATATACTAAAGCGCGGTGCAATCATTACTCTTCACAAAGGAGACAAACAACGAGAGGACGATTCGAATAATTATCGAGTCATATCACGCTTACATCCGTGATTCTAAAATTGTTTGAAATGGTGATACGTGCTCGTGGTAAATATGATATAATGACAGGTTTAAGTTCACAACAAGGTTGATTTCAAGAGAATCTTGGCTGCCTAATGACTTCTTTTTTGGTTAGAGAATGTATATATTTTGCTAGAGAATACCAGTCTAAAATCTTTATTGGTTTTCAAGATTGACGTAAGGCTTTTGACACAGTTATTGTATAAACTCATTGCTGTTACAGACACTTCTTCATTGTTAGCCTTTAGTGAGTTATACCGTGATATGACCAGTTATGTTCAAAACCAAGGCTTATGTTCAGAGGCTTTCAAGGTTCAACAGGGAACCAGACAAGTGGGAAAGTTCTCCATTGTCTTATGATTTATATATTAATGAATTAATTAAAGAGCTTGAGACAAGACAATGCAATTATTGTATTTCGTCGCCCACTGTTGCTGATGACATGATTTTGATATCTTATTTCTAAGCGTGGCCTTGATAAAATGCTAGCCAATTGTCATAAGTATGCAAATGAATGGCGGTATGAATACAACGCAAAGAAAAATGTGATCATTGTGTTTAATGAGACGAGAAAAGTTGATGAAAGGTTATGGTATCTTGGAAATGAGCGTATTCAGGAAATTGAGGAGTACACGCACCTAGGCAATATTTGTTATCGGTATTTGAGTTCACAAACTTTAATACAAGAAGCTGCGATCAAACTTAGAGGGACGTTACTCAACGAATAGTGGTATGTCTCCTATATGTTTGAACCCAATGTCGTTACGTACCATGTATAAAACAGTTGTAATTCCAAAGGCGTTGTATGGATGTGAAATCTGGAATTCTTATTCTCAAACAGATAGGTCGCGACTGGAGATTGCGCACATATTTTGTATGACGTTGATTCAAAGATTCAACTTAAATACAGACACTAATTATACAATCTGTGCACTCCATTTTGAAACAATTGAAGAAATTGTAGATATAAGAAAATTAAAGTTCTTTGGTCAACGGTGTCTGCTGTCCGGTGATCTCCTGGCTAAGAATATATTTCTCAGTCGTGTAACACATTGTCTTAATATAGGTAACCAATATAGGGGGTTTATACCAGACATTTATAGGCTGTTGCAGAAATATAATTTATTACATGTTTTAACTGAAATTATAGACACAGGGTGCTTTCTTAGTAAAGTTGCCTGGAAACGGATATAAAACCAACATCTCAATGATTGGTAAACAAAGACGATTACAAGTCATTTGCTAAGTTTAGGTAACTCCTGCACTCTTCTAAATGTATGTAAATCTCGCCCAGATTAACGTTCCTTGGTGGAAAAAATGAACTATATTATAACTCGTGCTGTTTCCAGAAGTTACTTATGTTTCATTTGATCAGCAACCAGGCGTCATATTTAAATTTTCATATACAATAAGGTGTAAATCAAGTATTCACTCTAATATACATATATAATGCATATAAGATATGTCTTTTTGTCTATAAAACATTATGTAACAATGAATTGCAGACTGCAAACTAAATTTACGGGATATGATCTACTAGTAGCGGAAACTACACGTAATGATAATTGTTTTCTATGTAAATTGAATACGTGTGATATAAAACAATAATAATGGGGTCATTTCCTTATTGACCTATTATAGCATTTCCGCCCGTTTGCTAATACGTTTGGCTGAAGGTCAGTAGTATTGTGACAGTGTTCAGCTTTAATCATCATTTTATATAAAAATGAAATATTCTCTCTGAATCGACTTTCCTTACAGGATTCAGTCCCGACAACACTGATTAAATAGAAAATAGCATGCATGCATGTTCCAAAAATGGTTCAAATTCCATATACGTTTTGGTTCTTAGGAGAGCTTAGAGGGCCATCATGACTCGCTTGTTATGCCGTGCATGCTACACATGAGGCAGAACCAATTGGATACATTTTAAGCAGCCAACTTGTCTGTGCTATCGAGTTGAGAACATATTGTCGCATATGAGAAATGCCATTTGTGAATTAATGAGAATGCTCTGTTTCTATGGCAATGCTAATAAAGTGTACAGTCAGTGGTTTTCTGCATACTCATCCTTCACAGTTGCTTGGTATTTAACTACGTACACGATAGGCTGATTTAAAAAATAGTCTAAGGCGTGGAGTGCTTTAGCGAAATTGAAGCATTCCCCGACGATGATGTGCCGGGCGAAACAATTAACAAGGGTGAAGCCATAGATAATTTCGATTCTTACAAGCCGACCTTATGAAAATTATCTTATTAACTCCTACGGACATATTTCAGTTCGATGTGCAAAATGGCATATATACTGACTGATGGAGTTCACTCTCCTATTTTGGGCCAACATGTAAGATATTATACAAGTCTATTTTAGTTGAATCATCTAATACATAAGGTATATAATTTAGGACAGTATGCAGAAGATGTCAGATCAGAACCCACAAAGCAATCAATCGATTTAAATCGTACCGCTAAACTGAGCTGTACAACGTTTTAACATAGAGTAATGAGGTCAGTGTTGTGACGTAAACGTTTCCATTCCTTGAGGTGAAGGGTAATTTAAGGATTAACTGTCGCAATCAACACTAATATGTAGGTCACAACTGTTCCAAAGGAGCTACTTCAATGTTCGAAACTCCTACTACTTGTCCGGGTGCTTTAATCGTATTTAAGCGTATTGAAGCACTCGAAGACACTATAAAAATATGCCATAGGTATTTTAGAATATCACATCTAGCAAGGGAAACCCTATTCGATATGAATTTGTACATAAGGAAAGTTATGAATTTTAGCAATACGTTTCACATGAACATCGATGATTCTGTCGTGCTGTTGTTTTACCATAACATTCATTCATTCAAGTGTGACATGTATTATAAAATGTACTGCCAGACTCATGGAAAACAATTTGAATTCTGTACAGTTTCATATGCTGCACTATTGCTAAGCATTGCGTTCTTACTACATGTTTTATACTGGTTTAGATTAGTTTGATACTCGTTGTTAACAAATGTTAAATAGATTGTACATGTCAGATTAAAAAAAGTAACAAAACCATTATGCATGTGTCTGGCGTTCCTGGTCAGGTTATACATGTATCAACTATCCTTTTTTTGGTAGAAAATAACAAAGTCCACACTTGAAACAAGGGCTACATAATTACATGGGCGTCTTACGAATGTAGAAGTGCAATGCACAAATCATTAACGATATTATATCAATGAAAGAGACTCAAATATATTTCATTTTTGAACTATGACAATATGTAATAATTATACATTTTTGAGTACAAAGGCGAATTCTATTGAACGAGTTCTTAAATGAACGGGGCCCTATCCGAGTCAAATATATAATCCTACAAAATTTTCTTTCCCCAGAATTTTAAATCAGCATGCAACTAATACAACATCCCGTATCAAACTTTCCGTATCAGATGAACTTAGCCGTATCTTAGCTGCCCACCGTGTAAGTTGCACACAGATGCATATTCATTACATATTCCTAAGCTAAAAGTTGAAAAACAGGTCCACATTGCTGCAGTAAAATAAGTTTCGTTTTAATGTCGTCACATTGTTTTTATGTCACATTTGAGGACAAATTAATACAATTTCTTTTTCGCACTAGATAAACCAGATAGATGATTTCTATTTTGCATTTACTTTTTACTACTGTTGTTTGTTTACACACTGAAGACTCATGTGACGTCATTAACGTCATATAAAATGTCACACGAAAAAACGCATATGTTTTGAACAGCCTTGGCTCTGGGCATTGTGGTTTCAGAGAAGATTTTAAAAGATAGTCATATTAAAAGCTATGTACAATTGAGTTACCCCAAGGGCGGCGTTAGTTTTGATCAGGGATCATGCTTTTAACAAACTTCGTAGTAGAGGTCCACTAGGCAATCCTATATATTTAATACTTAAGTTCTGACCAACTTTGTTTTTAAAGAAGATTTTCCCATGCATTGACAACCAGAGTTCTGCATGAAATACTTTTTTAAAACAATGTGATCGATGACCATTCAATGACAACTCCTGTAACGTTTGATCTGACTTGGCCTATTGGTTTAGTGTTGACGGACGCACGCACGGACGCCATACAACCACTTAACACAATAGCTCACACTAGGCACTTCGTTCTCTGGTGAGCTAACAAAGTAATTGAATGGTCAAACGTATCGTAGACGTTTTTCACTTATTGTCTGAAATTAACCTTTAGTTGTATAGTTATGTCTGCTTGTACTTATCAACTTGATTGTCTGTGGTATGTTTAGCATTAAATGCTGCTCTATACCATGTTTTGCGTTTAATGACTACCTATACGGAAATATGAAACTATTTTGATTTTGATTTCAGTTGTTATTATAGTTAAGTCTGCTTTGTGGAAATACTCGTCAAGCCAGATGTAAAACAACAAAGATTGTTTAAAATAACATCCGTCTGGGTCATAATACAACCAGCTTATACTGACGTATTTTTTTCTCTTTCAGAGCAAGACAGAAATACAAAAGCTTTATACGGCTTACAAAATAGTTTGCCCGTCAGTTTCGGACTACAGTATAAGTTATCAGCGTACATTTCAGATTTCGTGCATTTTAGATTGTTTGTGACTATTGTCCAGGGGTATAAATCAGACATGACTGTATATCATTCTTTAAATGACAATGATCACTTTTAAGTACAATGTGATAACAGATACTGACACCAGTTCAGTCTTCTCATTTTCCCGCATAAATTTACGTGAGTGAATAAGAGCACATAACATTCTTAGAAATGTAAATCTGAAAAAAAAATAAAACAAAATGTTTATCAACAAGTTAAAGCACGACTTGTCCAAATGCTTTGTAACAAAACACAACAGCAAGCCTCTGAATAATAATCAACTCCTTTACTTCTATTTTCAAGAACAATGTGATTGCAAATGTCGTATAAAGATGATGAATGAATTAGCAACAACAACTCATGTGTGTTGAATTTGATCAATACGTAATTCATAGAACGTTCTTTGCTTAAATGAGCTTGTTTTACTACTTTTAACATAAAAGGGTTTTCGTTTGCCATTGCAGGGAACAAGTTCTGGTTTGTGTCTATTGGATGTTTCAATGCAACAAGAAAGTGTCGGTATGGCATGCAGTGTTGCTTGTTATGGTATGTACACCTATCTTCCTACATTCCTACGCAAATGCACCCGACGGAAGAAAAAGGTCTGCAGGGTTACGGATGGGTGAAGGCGATAAACAAAATAGCTATATGGTTAGTCGAAATGTTCATAAAATATACGATTTACTGTAAAAAAAACACATATTGAAAAAAGAAACGGTTTTATCAAATTTAAGTTTGTGTTTGAAATGAATTTTACATTATGCATGTATAAGCATTGGGAAAGTGGCATTGTTAACGCGTGCATGGGCACATCCGGAGATTTTTGGGCCTTATGATACACATAATTCAAATTTTCACGATAGAATGAAGTGGCGCCTTATTTATCAGGATGCAGTTTGTCGCATGTTAAGACCATTTTATAACTTTTCCATTGTTATGTGCGAATCAGTTTGCGGTTTTAATATACTGAAATCCAACGGTAAATGCAAAGTAGACAATACGTATAAGTTACGCTTCATTTGCCGTTTTTGAAGTATATCTGTTGTTGTGCTAGACGACGAACAAGTTCTCCAAATATAAATGCGACATGACTTACACGTTTCTGTCTGTCATATTTAAGGTCATATTCTAATAAGCTTACCAGACGGTGGTCGCAATCTCTAGTGCCCCAACTGCAAAATGCGATTTTGTGTGGCCTAAATTCAGTTAATTACTCGGTATGCACAAGTACAAAAGATATTCAGGAACTCTTTTTTGATAAATGTATGGTTAATGCATATATGGGTAAAATGTCAGGCTTTATGCTACTTTAATTTTCGCTTATCTGTCAATTGAACCTCTTTGTAGGCTGTATGGAAAGATAAGTTTGAATTAGCTTTTAACTTTTCAAAACTAATGGAACAGTCTGACAAGAGCTTAAAAATCAGGCTTCCCGCCTCTAATATAACTAAGTCAACTTATGCAACTACGCATGCGCCAACCAGGGAGACAATGAAGAAATCGAGCAAAGACCAAACACTGCAAATAGAGAAGCTTAAAGCCGATATCCTTGCAAATAATTCGCAGCCTTTGTTGACCCTTTTCACATCATGGAACGACAACCCAGAAAAATATTTGGTTCACAACTTAACGTTATCCAACTGGATAGCATTACGTCCCTTTGTGATACCGGTTATTTTTACAAATGAAATCTCAGTAGCCAAGAAATGCTCAAGAATCGGATGGGAAACAAGACATATAAGTGTCGCAGCAGCAAACGGCATTCCAGTTTTAAAATTTATGTATACGGACGTGATGAAAAATTACAATACTACCTTTTACGCTTACAGTAATGGTGATATTTTGTTCACCGACACTCTTCTCAATACGTTACTTTATATGAAAACTTCTAGTATAGATTTGAATAAACCAATTATGATGGTTGGCAAGAGAACTAATGTGGATTATTTAAAACAAAATGAAGGTTCAAATTGGATTAACATCACACAATCCGCAAGGAAACGTGGTAAAATCTTCACTGGGTGTGCTGAGGACTATTTCATTACACCTCGCTCTTTTCCGTGGAGTGATATCGAAGAAGTGGTGATAGGGCGTAGAGCATTCGACAATTGGTTAGTATATAAGTCTAGAAAGGCTAAATACCTTGTTATAGATATCACAGAAACATTGCTAGCTGTGCATCAGACTACAAAAACGGGAAACTTTGAAGGTCATACACATAAAAATAAAGACTACAATCACAACTTGTTAGTAAAGATGTATAAACGTATAAAATACACCGCTGGCAAAATACAGTGCGCTGAGCACTATACAGTTCACGAAAATCATCTCGTTATTGTTCGATCCAGAACCGTTGACAAATCATGCGCAGTCTAAAAGTATGCAATCAACATACCCCGAGTGTTCTAACATGCGTAAGGACTGAACAATTATGCAGTGGACAGAAGTGTGTATTCTGGGTCATAAGATATCTTATGACATAAGTGTAATGCATGACCATAATAATTGGTACAACTGGTAAAAAATGTAAATATGGCTTAAAAAATCATCTTAGGAATAAGTGGTTGCAATAAGTTTATATAAACAAATTAGTCTCCACCAGGATACATTAGCCGGTCAGTGTAAATTGTTACCTTAGTTTGTATACGCTGCATATTTAGTTAACACTGTCAGTATGTTCCATCACCAGACAAACAAAATAGTTGCCGTACTTATTAAAAGAATGTAAACTACGTTTAACAAGCAGACTGCCGCCTAACATTCTTCTAACAAATGACAGATACTGTTATCTTTGGCAGCTTAGTAGAAGACACCCAGGCGCAAAAATGTATTGTTACCGCGCTGTATACATATTATGCAAAATGTTTTCATTTCAGCGTTCAGAACGATGTGAACTATGTAATTTCCTGGTAGAAAATGTTGTTAACCATAAACTGCTTTTCTTTCAAGCCAGTGAAAATATACGTTTGTCGCTGAGACTATTAACTGTAAATAATTCAATGCAGATTTATATTCACTTCATTAGACAGGATCCTGAGACTCAGCTGTATGATTTACTTACAGGTCTGTCACAACACAACTTTACAGATGTTGTAAAAGATATTATAATTATGATGTCGGTAAAGACGTTTAACAAGACACTTTGCTTTTCTTAAAGCAATCTGCTACAAATGTACTCATAGACTGTCATAAACAATAATGCATGACCCTTATTATGTTATATGCTTATAGGAGTACTGTCGTAATGTCTTATATTTTCCCCTTATGTTCACATGTCAACATAGTTTGTAAGCAGTTCGGCTGTTCTCTGTGATTTCGGATCAAGGCCGCCATATTAATGTCCCTTATTGTCTCTTGATATTTTCGCTTTCGTCAAGATTCAGTGCTGGGGACTAATGTAATAGTAACTTAAAGCCCATTTCCAGATTGACAGGGAGTCGAACTATATGCGTAATAGTTTGATGTTCCTATGTTCATGTATGTATATATTTTAAGTTTCATGTAAGTGTAAACATTGTGCATGTTGTATATTGGTCCATGTAAATATTGTATTTATTGTCTATTGTGATGTATTCTGGATGTTCTATATCTACATATGTATGTCTATGTTTGTGCTTGTATGTGGCTCTCCCACTTGTGGAGGTAATAAAGAATATATATATTTAAGACTGGCATTTACACTAGTTTTATATATTTTATGTTTTTATTATCTTCATTCAGTTTAAAGCTATTGGTGTGTGTAAAAATAGGTGATGAAGTAATTGAAACAATGTGTCAATATACAGTTTACAAAAGAAATATCTTATGTCACTTTTTGCTGTTCGTTCATTCACACTTTTGCCATTCGTTAACATAGTTCTCCATGACTTAATGGTCCAGTACATTCGGTTGAAATAGTGACCATCGTAACGGAAATGTTCTAGCTAGGAAAATGACTGGTCACACTAATACAGTTGATCAATTAAAAGAACAAAACATTTAGATTAACAAGTTTCTTAGATGTTTAATTTTCAAGTTAGTTTACGCTTCTTGTCACCATGTTAGGTATTATTCACTTGAGGCTTTATCGAAATCTTAAATGAATTCAATGTAACAATTATATTTATACGGTCATGACACACCCGGCCTATAATGGGCAATGTCGAGGGGGTTGGAGCTGGACTGGTGATGGGCGGAAATTATTCAGTACGTCAAATATGACTATGATGTAATAAAGAATGATACTAAGGTAAATCATATATAATGATATCATGTCACACGTAGCCAAATTAATTAAACTAGTAATCACTTTATTGCCACATTCCTGGTTACTTAGCTTATGCTGGAACAGAGTGCAAACATTCCCTCATAACAATTGATGTAACCAGTAATCCTGTATATAAGATCATTGGTCTAAATCTATAATAATCTGAACATATTTGAACGTCAAAACAATCTTTAGACATAATCGTGCTAATTATTTTTGCTATAAACCGGTACTTCCAATTTCTATCAAAAGTTTATACTATTTCTTCTTAACTTTAATTTATGCTATTTTGGAAAAAAATCAAATTTGATAAAGTTTTGGATAAAAGAAGTATTAATTAAAGTGACCTGTATACCACATGCATTTCTTTCTCAGCTTTACCATCACTATATTCCATTTCGATTACTTTATAATTCCGATCGACCCTTGTATTTACCCCATGTGAACTTGCCACTTAAAAAGGCCGATGCAGATACAATGGAATCCGGGTACAAGTTCCTAGCTCTTTCACATATAGATCCCTTAGTTTTTTACGTGTCCAGTGTATAGCACCGATTTACGTGAGACATCGTCAGGGTTGTTAACCAGTTCATCTCTAGATGGTGGGCGTTTTTTTTAATGACCAGTGTCCGGGACAGGACTCGAACCGGGGAATCCATAATCCAAATATTTAACACGGTAACCTAGTAAGGCAGAATTTACCAGTTTGATCTAAAGCGCCATCACTGACATAAATACTAGTAGTTATCTTGCGGATGAAATTGTTAAACCGAGGCCCCATGTTATGTTGTACAAGAACCTGTAATGTATGTAGTCCCAGGAAAAACAACATAACGCAACATCTTGTGTTGTTAAAAAATAGCAGAACTCATTTTAACGCATAACAAGAGCTGTCCGTACGACAGCGTGTCGGACCTTTCTCAGTGCATGCCATCAACACACGTGTTGGAAATAAAAGGCAAAACAATAACCTGTGTTTATTCAAAATGTAAACAAGGGACGTAAATAGCAAGACATTTAATCAATAGTTATCTTACTTAGTTTTTTTATATTCATGAACACTACAGCAACGTTTTGAATTAAAAATTCCAGTGGTAACTGTTATATGTGCATAACCGTACCAGTAGCACAAAATACTTGAAATAGGAATTTACAAGGAAAACTTAAACAACACAGTCGTGTACTTATTTATGACCATTAACCCTTACGCTGACGTCTTCGTCAGGATACTGCATATATTAACAAAAGCCATGTTAGTTGTGACCATCCCCAATCCAAGTGCTCGTTCTATGACCAAGAAGTTTGAGGTTAGAGGAATGTATATTGTATATGTTCTAATTTAGTGCACTTCCTCCCAATGTCTTATGTATGTGTGTAAAATCTAAATAGATTCCATTGAATACTTTCATAGTTATGATCCGGACAAAAGTGTGACTGACGGACGAACGCACGGACGGACGGAGCCCGAGGAGATAATAAAACGGGGGGATAAAAAAGACGTGAAGCCAAAACATTTTGAAGCACCTGTATCCAAAAAAAGTATATATATAACGTGATGAAATAAGGCGAGTAAAACATAGCCATGATTTTCCTTTGTCCATTTATGTAATATCAAACGTTGTAGCTGCATCTTCTGAGATAACTGAAACTAGAGTAACTCTTGCATTTATTAACCTTTTTTATCAAAATTTTTTGTGCACTGAACTCATTGAACTTTATTTATAAATGGAGTATCAACTGATTTCCTTATACTCTTTTGGAATAATTATCAGCACAAGAAAAAGGGAAGTTACTCTAAACAAAGTTAAGCTAGAGTTTTTTTGTTTCTGTTCTCTGCACTTTCTCTCATTGTCCTCTAACAATTTATGAAGTATTAATTGATTTCCTTAAAAGAAATTGAGTTATAAGGCGCACACTAACAATTACAAAGGAGCAGTAACTCAAAATATAATGAAGATAGAATTACAGCTCTTCCACTCACTAACCTCTTTCAATATGTGAAGTAATTTAGTTAATCTCCTTTAATACTTTTCAAGTTATGCTGTGCACGGAAGCAGTACTGATTAATGATTAATATATGTATGGTGTGATCACTATATACCATGGTCTTCGAGCATGGAAATAAAAATACCCATTCTTGGAGCGCTAGTCATATCAGGGCAACTGGTATATACATAGCCTTGCAATATTGTCTAACCGAAATCTTTTTCCGTCAATACTGATTAACTAGGTTCCATGTAACTTTGCAATTTAGACTTATTTTTGACTGCATGATTAGCATAATGGTCAGGCCATTTGCTTTTGAGACTGGAAGTAACATCATCAGATTCGACAGGCTGGTTTTATAAAACAAATAAAATACGACGTCAATGGGATGGTGTAACCTTTCATTGATAGTTTTGTCTCTTGGAATCAAAGCAATTTGACACTTAGTCTTGAAATTCCTAGGCCTTATAGAGCAAAGGTGTAACTGTTACAATCAAAAACAAATTTAGTTTCTTAATCACAACTGTTTCATGTCACTGGTGTATTTTTACGGACCTGACTTCTATCTCTATAGTAATAAATTGGAAAAGTCAGAGGGCGTTACGTCTATATCCAAAACATTGCTTTCTCATCAAAGTGCTTTAATCAGTCAGGGGTGTTATAGTTGAAACAGTTTGTCCATTACTTTCAATTGCTGACGAAAGTAACTGCCTTGCGAGTTTAGGAACCAAATTAATTTCTGAAAATAGCTTCTACAGGTTACAATTCACAATTCATTTTCTTGCTATAATTTCTTCATTACTAGTAGATACCATATGCAAATATGTTTAGATAAGAGAATGAATATCAAGCAGGCAGTAAGTAACATAATGAATTTACTGCAAATATTCCCTTAGAGATGGCTTCAAGAGTGTCCAACTTCAAAGTTTTTTGTCGTGGCGTATCGGATTGTATAACTTATCTCGAAGTTCAATGATCAAATAATAATACAAACAATGTAGTGAGTATATGAACAACTCCTAAGAAAAATTCGTTTCCTTGTGGAAAAAATATGCAATATATTTGTAGTAGTCGAACAGAAATAACTTGAATGAGTAATCCTGACTGAAATATAACTTGCAGGAGCTATAAAGTGAATGACGAGTATAAGGTAAATACAACTTGTAGATGTTGCAATCATGGTAATTATTCCGTTTATAAGTAATATGAATTAGTTACTCTCCTGTCTGTTAATTATATGTAAGCACTCCGATTGACTATAGAAACTTACTATCTGAATAAGGGATATTAATAGAACACTGGTATTATTTAGCATGAACGGTCATCAAACGTTTCAAGAATGATTTGACAATTTCACTCAATGTCATGAATATAATTATTTTATACTTAATTATTTTGTCACTGACAATGACAAATGTAATTCTTGCAATCAATTTTGTTACTGAATTGCAATTTAATCTCACAGCTTACTCCGAATGGTTGTATGTACAAGCATACACCATGTGTCAACTGTCTAATGTAAATATCGGCTGCTAAATTTAGTCATGTGACTGACGATAGACCAATTACAATTCATAAATATAGGAAATCATACAATAATATATTAGACAATATTCCTGCGACAAAGATACTTTGTTCAGAAGGTCTTTATAAAAGCTGACTACAACACAAAAACCTCCTTTTTTGTTTTCATGTTTTTATTACCCAAAATTACTATGATTGAAAATACATACTTGTATCAGCAAGCCGTGTTTAATACGGTCAACAGTAAGATCAATATTACTAACTCAGTGTTGTTGATTGCTACAGCAGTCTATAGTACAGTTATTGTAGAATATCTGGTGATACTCAATCTTGATTTGATAATTTTCGCTCAAAATGACAATATCTTCTGATACAGTGGCGCCTGTGTGTAAGCTCCCCGTGTTTGCGTGAAAATGTATTGTTGCACGCGTGTCGGACACGATTGTGTTGTACGGTAACCGAAAATATGTTACCTCGCATGCCCAGCGTTCAGCGTGTAGGTAACTGTGCTAGTGCACATGCCTATCGTGTAGTCACTTAACATGAAACGTGCAAGCACATTATCATTATGTTACATGTCATGCTCTGGATAAGAACCCGGTCAATTTCAGCATATTTCTATCAATCACCTGCATTTTTCGCCAATAGTCGTAGTTTTCATATTATCCAATCAACCTCGCCGCTGCGAAGTGAGGTCGGTAGTTTTATTAAATGCAGTATGAAAACTAGCTAAATGATGAAAATATCAAACTAGATTCTAGTCCTACGAAAGACAAAGCCAATACTGTTGTTCAGTGGTAAGTAACAGGAGATATGCAAATCCGTGAAAATGGAATCTACAATTATTTCGATTAATCAGATCTAGACGCTTTGAGTCTCGGGTACTGCCAATTTACTAATGCCAAATTGCTACTGGAAGTGCAACTTATTCAAGGGCGATGTCTATCTTGAATTGTTGTAACTATTTTATTGTAAAAATTATCGGCTTCTCCGTGACGTCATACAGACCAGTTAACCAATCAGATTATTAAGTCGTGTTCATTTCTTCATTTGGTAAAAGGTGACAACTCGGTCTTTACCGTATACTCATATGCAAGTTTAAGTATATTTCAAATGAAACAAAACGCTTTAAACAACATAAAATTCTTATAAAAACATTTTGATAGTTACAAGCTAATGGTAGACAGTCGTCTTATTGCATTTTTAATCTTGCTAGCGATTTATACAAGTGAATTGAGTTTAAGAGACAATGTACACTATCAAAAATTATAATATCATTTAAAAGCAAACCGCCGTGATAATGTTTACAATGATATAAACTTACTTACCAAGTCCGCGACTAATCATCGCTACCTCGAATTTTTGTCCGACCTTGGGCTTGGTTCCCTTGTCTATACATACTATGTTTAAAAAAAATCAAAGTGCCTTGCCCCTTTGGTTTATAGCAATACAACAATTATTGCTTAAGTCACCTGCGCACTTAAAGAATAAAGAAACTGTCGGAACTAATTGCTGTTAGTTTCTTATTAAGTACAGTGATAGCCCTTAGTGAAATGCGTCAAAAGTTTGTACAACTTTGTTCGAGTGGTTGCTGAAAAATCATTTGGTCATAGCACAAAAGCTTCAACTGCACAAAATATTTCGTAAAATAATTAACAACAGTGCAGAAGTATCAACTGTGTTACATCATTATAAAGTGGACTGCACATTTTATATGCCCTTTGCAGCATTTTCATATGTTTTTGTTCGCTAGTAACGAAGTGCAGGAAATGAAGATGAACTGCAGTGTATACCATTAGTACAGTGACGCTCACGTTTGTGTTCCGTTTTCCGGCAGGAAAACGCGAGCAGCACGCGTTTTTTCGACCGTTTTAAAAACGGGGCGTTTTTCTGCTCGGACCGTTTAAAAAACAGAGTTCCTGCGTTGTATTACCGGGGAGCAAATTCGCTTGCGTATGTATCAATAGTTGTCAAAATGTTGTTAACCCAGAGCCGTATTGAATAACCAAAATATAGATGTAATCTAATACGCGTCTTAGTCTGTAATGCGGTCAGATTAAGATTGTTTTTCCTTTTTTTTTTCAAAATCAAACTAAAACTATTACATTACCAATAGCGTGTAACTTCTTCTTCATAACATAAGTAAAAGAAACGGGCACATTACCCACAAAATGGAGGGCGCGGGAAGGCCTTGCGATAGGTAAAAATAATTAAGCATTTCCAATATCCCTATAATGTAACAATGAACAATATATAACCAGTATATATATACATGTATTTTATTAAATAAAAACCTGCGCGATCATATGATTTCAGTTATCAAACTAAGCTATAACATTTGTATGGCCGTGCTTCTGGGTCATTTATCTGAGATTCTTGAATTTACACTAAATTTACATATTCTTGATTACAACTTAATCACTCTCGAGACTCACTACTAGGAATGGCTATTGCCAAACTTTTCATATCCTGATAAATTGCGATACGTATTGTAATATATTAAGAGTAATTATAACATGAGTGGATGTGTTTCCTATATAAACATAATACGTTTGTATATTATTCTATGATAAAATACTGAGTACTTTTATCCAAGTTCGACGTGCCGAAAAATGATGTTATTGCTAGGCGTATGTAAACAAGTCGTCCAATCCGCATTTCGTGTTTTAAAGTTACAATGATGTACTGCTACCAGTTGAATATAATGCGGGTAAGTTTTCAAAGAAAATCATTGAAAATGAACTGTAAGAACTGAAAGAATAAATATGTGCCAATATTTTATCGTTAAATAAAATAGTCAGTCGTTCGAATGCAAAACATTAAATTACTCGTGCTACACACTCATTAGTTTTAAAATTACTACGCATTTGGACTCCTGACTGTAATTTATTCAACAACAAAATGCAGGAACACATTTATTACTTCTTAAATAAAATATACTTTGAAGTCTTCACACTTCCTTGGGCAAAGTCATTTAAGTTTATTTGTTTACCTTTCGAAATTGAATAATGTACCGCCAGTAAATAGTTACTGTCCATCGTTGTCGTCACAGAAAAAGCAACCAGCTAAGAAATGACGGACAACTTGCAATTTTTCATTTACATCAAAATACCACAGGTCGGGTTGTAACGATACCGGTATATATCGCATGTCAAGAGAATTGCAATATAACGGACTAATCGCTCAACCCTACTCACTACAGACGGACTCAACTCCGAAGAGAGAGGGGCATTGTCGCATGTGGAAGTATTTGAAATGTATTTCCTAACTTCCCATCAGGATACTTCTTGCTTCATGTGGCATTGAAGTGATCAAACCCGTGACTCTTGTATATTGATGCTAACGCACAATTACTGCCACATAGCAGCTCTACCATAAGCTAATACTAGAATTAAGGCCAGATAATTACTTTTTATTTTGGATAAAATCTCAACGCATTTAAACGAAGGCAGTGGTAAAGTAGTCGGACACGGCTTCATATACCTTTGGTCTAGGTAGCCGGCACTGTATCTTATATTGAGTTACGCAGGATCATTCTTGAATACATAATTATAATTATGAGTTTCACTAATATCAGACTAATTGTATTTCTTGTAAGGCCACCCTAGTACTTATACGCTACCATTGTTGTTAAAAAGCTTACATCACTCATTACTTGTTATTTGCAATAACTTGCCCACTTGTGCAGAAAAACAAATAAAGGGAGTTAATTCATAACTATACTGGGTATGCTGATTATATGTGCATCTTCTTGAAATAGTAAAGTTTCAATCATTGACTGCTGAGAAATGGAGCTGACAAACATTTTCTCAATGATGTACAGCAAAAAAACCCAACACTTAAGATCCTTAATCTATGGAGAAAAAAACATTTTGAATATTGCCGACATTATACATATCTCCTATTTGAACTTGTTGAGATAAAGCGTGGAAACCAACAGCGCTCTATCTATTCAATTCAGTAAAACTCTGTGAAAATAATCGATCAAGTGGAACACGCCAGTAGTTGCTGTGAAATAGGTCTGGAACAAATCTGAGGGACAAAAGAATGGATAAACACACCACACATATAATAATGCCCCACACCCTCACCTCCGGGTAGCATTATAAAGTAGAACTATCACGGTAGGTGATGAATATCCCCCAAAACACCCATCACCGAACGCCATACTGACACAGTATTTTTGATGCTTAAAATTGGATCATGTAGAACTATGATTGGTACTTTCCACTTCTGTGGAATGATGTTTCTTGTGAGCTATCAATTTGCTGATTTTAATGTTGTTCTTTTCTTGTCTTCAAAACATCAATGTACATGAATTTCAAATAGAGTATATTCTGTTCAGGCAACTCAGCAAAATTCTTTTTTAATGCTTAACTGCATGTTGTCAATACATCAAATGTCCCATTGTCTCAACTCAATTATCAATTCTAATTTGATATGTTTGGTTTCCTGTTTCCTGTTTTGTTTATTCCGTTTAAACTAAAAATCTACAATTAAGCATATCATGTCAAGTGTCATCACCAAGGTACTATAATGGATCAAAAGAAAACCCACAATTCAGAACTTCATCTTCTTAACCGATACGGCCATCTGGACCACCACAAAATCCTTCAGTTAACAATTGCAATGATTGGCTGTATTGGTCTATTGAACTTCCCTCATCACTGTACGTATAGGACGCTCTTTTCTACAACAAATTAGAAAGAAAAAATAGCAATTGCATTTTGTTTTAAATCTCACAATTTAGACAGTAATACACCTACTGAAAATTTACTGACTGAATAGTAAACAGTGTAGATTATGATCAGACTGCATGGTTTTGATCTGTACTAGACACAAAAGTGTATTATTGGCTACCAGCACAATAAAGGGTAAATTATATTATTGATAACAGCCAGTTGAAATAGCAATTTCATTTATTAACAAACTTACTGTCTGCACTTTAAAAATCAATACAATTTTAATATAGGCAGTACATGGAGTAACAATTGATTTTACAAGTTTTATTCATGGCTTGGAATAACTTGTTTGTAGCAGAGAAATCCAGGCTGTATCATGTGTGACATCAGCTTGAGTAATTTATTTATCGGTACATAACTTAACACCTTGCTCAATTTGAGAGACAACAAGAATAAATTTAACCCCTCACCTGCTTAATCTTAAAACATAGATGTGTCCATTCTTGACTTCATGACAATTAAAGTTAAACAAAAGGATTGTACTGACTGTAGCAAAAAGTGGTGATAATGAACAGTTCACAAGGATGTGCAGTCTGATCAATATATGGACTGGTCCCAAAGGCAGAATCTTCTTTACTGAGACTTTTATTCAATCTACTTCGTATGGTTTGGGTCAAATATATGATAGATAGCACAGGTTAAATATTGATCTTCCTTAATGACTTATTTTGTTTTGCGAATTATAATACTGAACTTATTATTATAATATTTATGCATCATCAGTTAATATCAACACTGATCTATTTTGACAGCAACTATTCAGCAACTAATAATGAAAAGCAGAAGCTACATTGTAGCCTATCACTGCCAATGACCTTTCACATGCAGGTCTGTCTTAAATAAGTTCCATACAGTTCAGATCTATTACATTAAAGTCTTAGGATCACATTGATTTTACTGATTAGAAACAAATATTTTACTGGTAGGATAATGACAGAACTGTGTTCTATTTACTCTTAAACAGTGTTGCCCATTGTATTCAAGTCATTTCTACAAATAAATAGAATTTCTACTGGTAAGACAACTTATTTGGTTAAATAAGAGTTGCTTGTAATTGTGATCCTGGGACTTTAAAGGGACATACCCTAGAACTGATGTCAAATTAAACAGAAACTTTGGAAGTATATTAACTTAACCTAAAAGTTTCAGCTATGCATTCCCAGTCATTATCGATAAAATCAGCGGTTTAAAATATACTGCAGTACCGTAAACCATTCAATAATCTATGTAGAGTTTTGTTGTACAATTAATGGGTGGATGAGATTTATTACAGAAAACCTCTATATTGATTAATTGTGGTAAAATGAGGCATTTTTCGCCATAGTTTCTTCTTTGAAATTGTATTTATTTATCATTTTACGTTCATTTGCAAATTGCTAAAAATTAAAAATGGTTATTGTTGAACAAATATGTTGATTTGGGTATCAAAATGTACAGGATGTACAGTAGATTTTCTATGTAGTGTATTAGGATTTGTTTAATGCAATTTATTTCAGTATTTCATAAAAGTCATTGTATTCAAACTTGTAATTTCTGCTAAATGTCAAATTGTTTTAAGTAGCTCAAAGCCATATGCCATTTCTGATCAAGAGAATAACTTAATTGTTCACCCCTGCAAAATTATGCAAATATAAAAATAAAAAAGGGTCGTCAGCCGGCGCTGACCTAGTTCTTCAGCCTGAATTTGACCTTTATGTCTTCTTTGGGTTTTACCATTGAATTACAGTAAGTATAAATTAAACTAATTACAGTAAGATATTAGTAAATGTATGGTTCAGTGCTCAAAATTGGACCATGGTGTATTTTATTGTCCCTGTGACATATCCTTGTTATGTAATCTTACATAATATACTGATAACTGGAAAATTGAATCAAAGGTTTCATTACTGCCTGAGGCAATTAAACAACTTGAATAGGCCGTGGATTAATGAGGGACCAGTCTCATTTTAAAACAAGAGGATATGATTAATTATTCCAATGAATAATGGATAAAATGACTTGACAACCTTTCTGTCCTAAAACAGATCCATATTTACAACTGTTACGGTTCTCGTTTAACTTTGAAAGCACTATACAAAAAAACAGGTTTCTTGTTTGGGATAAATAGTGTGTAATAAAAGCCACGCTTACTGTCATGATAAAAAAGTACACAGTAAATTCAGTAACTCATATGTATATTTCCTTAAAGACAATTAAAATCTCCTTCATGAGTGACCCCCACCCCTCCCCCCCCGACACATGTTGTCCCTGAAATAAAATTGCATACATATGATAGACTTTCTTGTCTTTATATAAAAGGGTAATGCCTTACAGGTCGATGGGGTAGACCAAGGCCTGAACATATATGTGTTTATGTAATTAGTCAAATTCAAAGGGCTGATTTAATGTTTATATCAGATTTTTGTTATGTTTTTGCATAAGTTTTGTAAGTGATTTTGGTATTCAAGTATTTGCTTAGTTTTTAAAACAACATTTGTGTAAAAAGTCTGTAAAAATATATTATTTTACAATGTAGTGTTACAGACGAAGAGATTCAACATGTACTTGCAAATGTATATGCATTTGCTGGTCTTTACCACTTAACTACAGCAGTATTTGAAAAGAGATTAAAACAATACTAATATTAAAGATCATCTGTTTTGTCTAAAGTAACTACCTATCTCCTCTTCTTCCTGTTCATACTCTGAGTAACTACTGCTTTTTCAATACATGAAGTTAACTATAGAGTCATCTTCAGAAAAATCGTCATTACATTTAATAAACATCGCTGCAGAAGGTCAACAACGGAGTGTGGTAGTTGGTAACCTTCAAACCAAATAACTTTGTACGAGACCTCATCTAGTGACCAACCAAATTCCTCGGATAACAGCTGGACTTTGCCCTCTTTCAAACACGGAAAACAATGTTCGCTCTCTTTGTTTTATGTGCCAGAACCTTATAATAATAATAATAATAAAATCTTTATTTCATGAAGGTTACATATCAGACATACAAGGATTTACATGTAAATCAAAATACATCTTATTTTCATATGGCCTTCAACAATGTAAAAGAAGAATTAAAATGCAACAAAAATAACATACCGTTGATAGAGAAATATGAAACAAAATATGATTTACTACTTATACATTTTTACAATTTAACAATAATATTTTTCAAAAGTCTATTTTTTGCAAAGTTAGATATGACAAAAGTAAGACAAAAATTGTTAAAATTGTTGAAACTTTCTTTTGATAAGACAGACACTCAAAAATTTAGACCAAAAGTTAGTGCGGAAATATATTTGTAGAAGTAAATTTTTAATTTAGAACAATTTTATTTCCATATGGCCTTCAACAATATAAAAGAAGAATTAAAATGCAACAACAACAACATACCGTCGATAAAGCATTATGAAACAAAATATGATTTGCTAGTTATACATTTCAATTGAACAATCATATTTTTCAAATAGTATATTTGTTTGCCAAAGTTAGATATGCAAAAGTGAGACAAAAATTGTTTGAATTGTTGAAACTTTCTTTTGATACGACAGACACTCAAAAATTTAGTCCAAACTGTAGTTGTTAAGTGTTACTTAATAGATAGTTCTTGTATTTGTATTTAAATGTTTTGAGTTCAGGAATTCCTCTAATATCAAACGGAATATCATTCCAAACTTTCATACTAAAATACGAGAATGAATCTTTATAATAATTGGTTCGAGGTATTCTTTGTAAAACAAGATCGTTGTGCACAGAAGATCGCAGATTATGTTTTTCATTTTTGGAAAATATCAAAATCTCTGACATATATGATGGCGACATATGATTCATAACTTTATACACAAGAACAGCAGTGTGGTATTTACATCTATCAGTAAAAGAAAGCCATTTTAATTGTTTATATAGCCCTAATGTTGGCGTTTTCATCGGCTTATTTAAGATAATTTTTGCAACTCGTTTTTGTAGCATGTTTATTTTGTTCATATAGTTTTTGTTATCTTTTCCCCAGATTGTACAACAGTAATCGAATATTGGCAAAATGTACGCGTTATAAAACATAATTTTCGTCTCATCTGTGAGAAGGAACAAAATGCGTTTTAATAATGCTATTTTGGTATTAAGCTTTTTACATACATAATCTATATGAGCATGCCAATTTAGGGTATTGTCAATATACACACCTAGTACTTTTTGGACTGTTGCATTCTCTAAAAGTATGCCATTAATACTTAGATTCAGTGTGTTTGTGTGTTTTAGTTTATATGTAGATCCGATAACCATACACTTTGTCTTTAACGGATGTAAAGACATATTATTGTTTGCGCACCAGTCAATGATATTATTTAGATTTACTTGCAGTTTCTCTTCAATTTCTTTAAGATGGAATCCGGATTCATATATGACATGGCGGCATCGAACTACTTAAGTCGCAAAGTGGTAAAGATGCTTCGCTAGACAACTTAACTAAGTATTTTTCTTAAAACATGTACAAGTGGATTTCGATCACACCAATCTGTTCTGATTGGCCGCACAAACGCCACACACATAACTCCGTATTTTGAGGGGTACAGGCTGTAACATCTCTAAGATAACCTAATTCACTGGACGCTGTTTGTGAGATATTTGTCACACCTAGCGCAATATTCGCATTTATACTGCCAATACGAGAGGTACCCAATTCACGCAATAGAAATGTTAACTATGACAAAACTGAACGAGAATTTCATTCCAATCGTAATGTTTAACCTGTGTTAATAAATTTAGTTGACGGCACATGTATCTTGGTCAGCTTATGTGAAGATGGTAAGTCGACAAATATGCGATAAAGTCGCCAGTTTCGTACTCGGACTTATAAGGACTACATCTACTTACTCTTACAGAAGTGTTAAAAGTGTTAAAATCCATGGAACATACGGTTTCGTTAGGCTCTACACGGAATATCGTTAAAACGTTGGAATGCATCGCAATAATACTTCGTCTGGTGAACCGCCGACAAAGTTTAAAAAAACTTTCAACTGTATCCACTTCTGACGCCGTTCGAAAAATTGCACATATGATTTCGAAAGTCAACCCGGCGATTCAGAGAGAGATGGCACATAAGCTTGGTGTCTAAAAGGGAACTGTACATCGAATTATTACTAACATTTTGTAAGAAAAGCTGCGGAAAAGTGTACAGTACACCAGCTAAATGTGATCCAGATTATAAAGAAACGTACCAGATCTTGGAAGTTGTATCTGAAGTTACGTGGTGGACGATGGAATAAAGCTTTGTGACCTCTGACGAGGCAATGTGTTATCTAGGTGATAGCTTTGGAAGAAGACGGGTTTGTTACGTAAAAATGGAGAAAAATGCATTTGTAAAGCATAACGCTTTTGCCAGCAGTTTATGACATGGCCTTTTGAATCATACTAAGGCAAAACTGAAAATCGTATAATTGATAAAAAAGTCAACTATCACTTCTATATTTACAGAGTTCTTAAGCCGTTTTTAAATAAAGATGTTCCCGAAAGGGTAAAACAATATGGTGTTCCATCAAAACAGTGTGTCTCACCATATGATACCTCTAAACAGACTATCAAATTCCTAAACGATAGCAATATATACTTTATTACGCCAGAACAGTGGATGCCTAAATTACCCGATGCCGTCCTGTTGACGATAGTACATGTTTATGGTGAATCGTGAAGCGACGTCTGCAAAAGCGCGCGATAAACTCATTGATGGAGCTTAAAATAATATTGAAGGACGACTGGGGGAAACTGGACGAACTAACTATAAATAAGACTCTCGATTCATGGCCAAAACATTGTAGATTGATATACAGTTGTCACGGATGACATGTAGAGCAATTGCTACAATAAACGTATACAATGTGTTATATTTTATTGATTTGTTTAATTAAAACATAAACTGGGCACCTCTCGTATATATAACGCCTTGTATTACTTGTACAAAGGTCATCATAGATCCAGAAATTTGATACTTGAATTATTAGCAATATGAAGATATCTGCATCATTGCTTCTCATTGTACATTTTATGTTGCTGTTTTCATTCAAAGTCGTTTGATGAAGGTACAGTAGCCTGGTGTCAGCTTCCTCGTGTTGGCAGTGGTATTGTAGTCTTCTTACACTGTACGAAGTGTCATTGTCTCCTTTGTTGATGCTGTTTGTCTGTTGAATACATTGGGCATCGTATCCTGTACCTCTGGTGAAGTTTCTAGACTCATCCATAATGACAAAGCTTGTTCACATTGTTTGTGACACATACTCGTGTATTACATCCACAATAAAACGTATTGAACACTTATGGTGGGGTTGGAGCAATACGACATACTCTGTAATGGTAAGACACCAAACAACTGGGAAAAGGCACTTCAGTCACCAGCCTTCAAGAATGTACTTTTTCGATTTTTTGTAAAAGATGGTGTAATTTATGTGTCCCACACAAAGTGAACAACATTCAACAGTCTGCAATTTATTTTAACGATGAGTCTAGAAACTTTCAGGTATGTTGTTCAACTTAAGCAATATAAAAATCGTACCAACAAACACTTTATGCAGTATTTTGAAGATGACAAATCTGTTACCCGAAGAACTAGATGAGGGCTTGTACAAAGTAATATGGTTCGAAGGTGACCAAATTTCAAAATCCGTTGTTGACATTTTGAAAGCGGAAGTAATGTACCCTTAATGTAATGACAACTTTGTTGATGATGACACTATAGCGAACGACGGACAAAACAGTAGTTACTCAAGAGTATGAGCAAGAAAAAGAATAGATAGTTGAAAAAGGAGAAAATATATTCTTTGCTTAAATTTCTTTTGAAATACTGCTTCAGTTAAATAAAAGAGACATAAACATAACATTAATGTCCGAGGTTTTGTATATTCATTCATGTACATTGCATATCAGAAAAAGCAGATACATTTGCAAGTACAATTGTAATGGTGACACTTTTCATATGTAACACTACATTGAACAAGAGAATAATGGTAGTTAACATCGCTCACCTGGCTACCATTGGCTATTTTACAATCATATAACATACAATAATAGTACACTATAACTCCAAATTTAGCTAACAAGAAAGTGAATCATAGGTAAAGTGACCCCGGTGCCAAGAAGAATGATTGAAACAGTCGTTGTACAGGACCACTAGGAAACCCTTCAAGCTAGAATATCTATGCTGAGATTGAGCCTAATGGTCTGAGACAAGAAGATTTTAAAAGATTTCCAAATCAAGTGAACCCCGAACGGGGTCAACTTTCTTGGTAAAGGTTTACTGGGTAATGCTACATGAAAATATCCAACCTCTAGGTCTTGTTGTTTCGGAGAAGAAGATTTTTCTTATCGAAATTTATGTTAAATCAAGTGACCACCATGGTTTGAACGATCTTGCTAGGGGCATACAAAGCAATGCTACACTCCGAAAAAACTAAGCTCTGACTCTTGTGGTTTCAGAGAGTAAGACTTTTTAAGTTTTCCCTTTATAAGTCTATATAAAATCAACTAACCACCTGGGCGGGGTCAATTTTGACCCGGGGTCATGATTTGAACCATGTTGGTAGTGGTCAACAAGGCAATTTTACATGCTAAATATCATAGCTCCATGGCAGTTGATTTCAGAGAAGAAGATGTGTTCAATTTCTAATACAGAAACCTATGTAAAAGAAAATAACACCTTGGCTGGGTCAAGTTTGACCCAAGGGTATTGAGTGATACAATTATGATCATAGAGATCTACTAGGCGATGCTACATGCTAGATATTTTAGCTCTAGACATTACGGATCTTTGAAAATAAGATTTCTAAATATTATCCTGTTTGTTCCCACAACAATTAGAGATCAGCATAGAAATAAATGGTTTTTAAAAGGTTTGGTAGAGCTTTATGCAAGAAACATCCATGTAAAGCTTCTCTGAAATTGGTTTAGTAGGAGATTGTGTTTGAAGCAAACAATAAACGACAAACGCAAAACATGCATCGATCATGAGGGTTCACATTGGCATTTCGTACCAGTTTTGCTAAAAACCCTATAGACATGTTACTCGCACATTTTTTAGAATGCAATCAAATACTTATATACCAAAATCAGCCATCTAATTAATCATTTACTCAATCGATGGCATACTTTATGCAAAGATTTACTGGGTAATGCTACATGCAACATATCCAACCTCTAGGTCTTGTTGTTTCGGAGAAGAAGATTTTTCTTATCGAGATTTATGTAAAAGCAAATGACCACCATGCAACTGCCAATTGACCAGGGGTCATGGTTTAATTGATCTTGCTAGGGGCATACAAAGCAATGCTACACTCCGAAAAAAGAAGCTCTGAGTCTTGTGGTTTCAGAGAGTAAGACTTTTAAAGTTTTCCCTTTATAAATCTATGTAAAATCAACTAACCACCTGGGTGGGGTCAATTTTGACCCGGGGTCATGATTTGAACCATGTTGGTAGTTGTCATCAAGGCAATTCTACATGCTAAATATCATAGCTCCATTACCTTTGATTTCAAAGAAGAAGGTGTGTTCAATTTCTAATACAGAAACCTATGTAAAAGTAAATGACACCTTGGCAGGAGTCAATTTTGACCCAAGGGTAATGAATGATACAATTATGATCATAGAGATCTACGAGGCAATGCCACATGCTAGATATTTTAGACATTTCGGTGTTTGAAAATAAGATTTCTAAATATTATCCTGTTTGTTCCCACAACAATTAGAGATCAGCATAGAAATAAATTGTTTTGAAAAAGTTTGGTAGAGCTATATGCAAGAAACATCCATAAGAAGCTTCTTTGAAATTGGTTTAGTAGGAGATTGTGTTTGAAGCAAACAATAAACGAAAAACGCCAAACATGCATCGATCCTGAAAGCTCACATTGGCATTTCGTACCAGTTTTGCTAAAACCCATATAATTTAAAATGCAATTAAATACTTATATACCAAAATCAGCCACCTAATTATACATTTACTCAAGCGATGGCATACTTTATGCAAACAAATATAACACAAAATATTATGTTAAAATTATATCAGCCCTAGAATTTGACTCATTACATAAACACATATATTTGCATTTTAAGGCCTTGGTTTACCCCACCCACTTTTGCATTTAAATTTTAAATAAAGACATGAAATTCTACCACAAAAACATAATTCTTATTGAAGGGACAACATGTGTCAATTTATTTAAATTAAAACCTCATTTGTTTTGACTTTCCATGTCGAACATGGGTTAGGCGAAAGAACCTGTTTTTTTACTCATAAAGTTTGAACACACAACTCAATTTAACTTAAGGACATAAAAAATAAATAAAAGTAAGCTGTATTTCCTTCAAATGTACATAATTGTATGAATACATTTCCAAAACGTGCATTCAAAACAATGCTCAGAATTTATGAAGATTTACCTTTGTTTATAATTCATATTCAGGGGTTAATTTACCCCACCCACTTTTGCAGAAATTTTATGTCTACACTCCACAACACCAAGCAAGATACTATTTTGAGGCAGGATTGTCTTGTTTAATAATTGTTTAACTGTCCGAAAAAGTTTGTGGCACAATTTGGTGGATTTATCGAGGTATGTGTCACTTGAAAGATAAAACACTGATTTTTAGACCATTTTTGGGGATTTGTTTAACACTTATTCCAAAATGGCGGTTACAGTCACAAACAAATTATTATTTTTGTCAATAATAATATATTTCTGTTCAGTTTATTGAAAATTTGTTTCAACTTACTGTACAAGAAACTCAGAATATGCTTTGTTATTTACAGGTGTAAGTTTAAAATTTTGCATTCAATTAAGACTATTTTCGCTTTTGGGCGCGAATTGTAAATAAATGGCCCTTGGCTCTTGGACTAAAAACAAAAATAATATCAAACAGGGAATGCCACGTACCAAAAACGCAGCATCCCCAAAACGAGCCCCACAAATGAGGCATAATAACTCCAAAGTAGCGTGTAGTGTGCGCTTCGAATATCGTGAGTATCGCGTCATGCATGAAGAAATTACAGCATGGACAAGATTCCGGTCGGATGGATGCACAGACGTACGCATATGGTGACAACAAAGTAAAGCTGCCGCAGAATATTAAAAGTTAGTTTAAAATGCTTTCGTGTACGAAGTAATTGTGGTCCGGACAAGGTCTATTGGAACTTTAAACCCGCAAGTGTGACATTGGCCTTTGACCTACGAACCTGGGTCTTGTAAATCTAGGTCTCATGGAATTAGACGCAATGGTAATATTAAGCGCAAATCAAAAGTCAATATTTCTGTTGCAGACCTCGATATAATTCTTTCAAACTCTGGTAGACATTCAATGCTTTCTCGTCTCACATCTTTATCTATTCAGTCTCTTAAAAAACTAGACGAGGAAGCGGACCAGTACGTTATTCAAACAGATCCGTTTTACACTGTGTCATATCTTATCCAACATTACACACAACACGTTCTCCGTCCACATATTGACACTCAATCTGATCATGATAGACATTTTCTTAAAATTCATTTCATTAATAAAGGTATTGACTTCATCGATATACCCAGTATATTTCGTGATAGACGTGTCATTGATTCTGTGCCTAAGTATTTCCGAAACTCCGAAGTTCCTATTATCTGTTATAAATATAAAACACCTGTTAGAAATGTTATATTCAATTACAATAAAATTGTTTCCGACCTAGATGTTCAAACAAATACCCCTTCTTACTGCGAATGTAAAAACTCGAAATTTTGCTATTCAGATGCCGGTCATGTCATCACTGGTAATTTTGATATTATTAAAGACAAGCGTATTCGTAATTTATTCTTTAAAGGACCAAAATACAGAATTCCTTCTACTATTGATTTTCATGCTTGTCGTGGTCATATTGCGGAATCCATCGAAACTTTTTGTGTTAAATGGTGTCGTCGTGAGAATGCTGATCCAAATTCATTAACGTCTTGGAAACGAAGTATTTTTTACATTGTCGATTCTCGTATAAAATTTTACCAAACAAATGAACACCTACTTCCATCAAAACCCAAGTTTACTTTAAGACATCTGAAAAAGGAAATCCTAGAATTTCATTCTAAGTATGTCTTAGTTCCAGCAGACAAGGCAGCCAACAATATTATCATCATTTGACGCCTACATTATATTAATGTTTTACAAAACGAACTAAATAGCGCTAAAGCTTATATATTGAGTCCTTCCGTTGAACAAAATGTGGTCACTGATCACATCAGTGAAGTTTCTAATTTGAAAGTTCGTATAGATGATCAACATATTAAACTTCCTACTATGTACTGGATTCCTAAATTACATAAACAACCATATAAAGCTCGTTTCATCGCTAATTCAAGCTCTTGTACCACTACAAATATTTCAAAACTATTAACATCTTGCCTAACTGCTATAAAAGCCCACGTGAAAAGATATTGTGATAAAGTATACGAAAACTCTGGTAAACATTTATTTTGGTCGATCAAAAATTCTGGCGAAATCCTGGATAAGTTTAAAGTTAATAATTACAAAGTAACTTCAGTCAGTACATACGATTTTTCTACATTGTATACCACTTTACCACATAATTTGATAAATGACAAGCTAACTGCCCTAATTCAAAAGACTTTTGCCAGGGAGAATGTTACATTTCTCGCCTGCAATTTCGATAAAGCTTTTTTTACTAGCTGTATTGTTAAACATTATACTATGTGGACCTGTGACGAAGTTTGTAAAGCCCTTTCCTTTTTATTGAACAACATTTATATAAGGTTTGGGAATGCAGTTTTCAGACAAGTAATCGGTATTCCCATGGGAACAAATTGTGCACCCCTTGTCGCAGATTTGTTTTTATATTGTTATGAAAGAGACTTTATGTTGAGTCTTTCTCCAGACACGCAGGCAGACATTATCACTGCTTTTAATAATACATCACGCTATCTGGATGATATTCTTAATATGGATAACCCGTTTTTTGGTCAATTGGTGGACACTATTTATCCCCGGGAACTCCAGTTAATTAAAACTAACAATTTGGATACTGGTGCTTCATTTTTAGATTTACATCTCTCTATTTATAACAATATTATACATACCAAAATTTATGACAAGAGGGATGATTTTAATTTTAGTATTGTAAATTTCCCCCATTTGGATGGGGATGTACCTCATGCTACATCTTATGGGGTATACATTTCTCAGTTAATTCGGTTTGCCAGAGCGTGTAGTTATGTTGAGGATTTCAATGAACGTAATCAATATATTACAAATCAACTTCTTCAACAGGGCTACCGTTATTACAAATTGCGTAAATATTTTGCTAAATTTTACTATCGTAATTCTGATTTGGTTTTGAAATTCAATAGTAATCTAAAGACTCTTCTGCGAGAAGGTATTTCAAAACCCGATTTTTATGGGGATGTGGTTTACAAACTTCGTAAGATTTTGGGTCATGGCAATTTTCCAACTGTTTTTGCTAAAATTATAAAACGTTTTGTTAAAAGAGGTTACGACCCAACTGTTTTGAGACACACCGCATGTTTGGTGTTCAACCCGTTTACAGTTGGACGCTATGCTTCCCTCTTTGATTGTGTCTGACGGAAGAGGGGGAGGACTCTGTGATGGGCAGTTTTTAAATCCCACTGTGACGAAACTGTTCTGATTTCTGTCCTCTGGCCTGTTTCGTCGGGCCATTAAGGGTGTTTCTCTTGGTGCTCTGCCTTCTGCAAAGGCATTGAGTACATACGTTTTTTGGTTCTGAAGGTTTGCTTTTTATATATTTATACACGAGCATTTTTGTGTTTTACATACCATGCCTTTTGTTTCCATTGCGTGTGTTAGAGATTCACCTAGCAGGGATTACTTTTATTTACACTGTCCTGTGACTTTGGAACATGGTGGGGGTAAGAGTGAGGTTGGGTGCGCACCATAAACCGGTTTAAGCTCCCCAGTGGTGTTTTTGCCACTGACCGTTCCAAGGCGGTGCCCCACTGTGTTCCTTTAATTGTTCGTTTTGTCCTCGTGTGTTTGCTTTGTATGCTAGTGTGTGTTGGTAGTGTATATGTGTGTGTGTACATGATTGTGTGTGTGCGTGTGTGTGTGTGTGTGTTGGTGGTGGTGTGCACTTCTGGGTGCTGTGGGGTTCGTTTTGGGGAGGCTGCGTTTTTGGTACGTGGCATTCCCTGTTTGATATTATTTTTGTTTTTTTGTTTGTATGCCGTATGCCGTCTTATCATGGTGAACAACTGTTCCAAGTTATTAGTAAATAGTTTCTTGCATTAAGAAGTTGTGGCCCGGACAAGGTATATCAGCCCCATTTTATACTTTTAACCCTAAAGTGTGACCTTCACCTTTGAAGTACGAACCTGGATCTTGCACGTGACACGTCATCTATTCGTGGTGGACAATTGTGCCAAGTGATTTTGAAATACTTTCATGCATTAAGAAGTTGTGGTCCGGACAAAGTCAAACACATCCAGTTTTGACCTTTAACTTCTAAGTTCAACCTTGACATTCGAGGTACAAACCTGGATCTTGCACACGAAACGTCGTCTCAGAGAGAAAAACAACTGTTATTTGCAAAGAAATACTTTCACGATTGAAGAAGTCATAGCCCGCACAAGAATGTAGCACGGACGGACACACATTTTGCTTATATTGTTCAGTGCTAAAGTATTGATACTAGCAGGAAGTTCATAACATATCGCATATAGGTAATGAAAGAGAAATGTTTATTAAAACAATTGCTTCTGAAATATTAAAGCAAGAACCATGTATATCACTATTTTGTCAAAAATGTATAATTGTTTTACGCCAAAAAAAATTGTTTAGGTCAAGGTCACTACTAAAAGTAGATTTTTTTCAAATGTTCTTTTTCAGTTTTAAATTTTTTTCAGCAAAAAAATAGGGGTCAATATCACAGTTACTAAAAACACTTTTTTCAATTTTTTTTCTAGTATTTTATTGTTTTTTAGCAAAAAAACATTATTTTTGGAGGTCAAGGTCACTTCGTAATTTTTTTCTTTTTTGTCGAATGTTTTATTTTCTTTTTAATTTTTTTTTTTGTTCTACAATTTCTACAGATGCCGTTTTCACGAATTTCACACTGACTTTTACTTTAAAAACTTTTCCTTTCATAGAACAACTTTTGCATCAAGGGGGGCATACGTGTTTTACAAACAGCTCTTGTTTTGTTTAAATCTAAATTAGTTTTTATAAATCTTTTTGTTTTATTTTTTCATCTTTCCATAGATTTCTCTATAGTAATTAGTCGACCTAAGGTTTTTAATCAGACATAAATAATCAGATCAATTAGAGGCTTCGCTCCTAGAAAAAAAAGATCTTCGATACATTTTAAAGATCCACCGTTTTCATACGTGCGAAATAATTTCACAGAAAAAGTGTCAGTTTTGAACACGTGTGGCTAACATTGGCATGAAATTGATTCCGATGTGCGAAAAAGCGGGCGAAATTAAAGTTAATTGTCGTCATCGCGCACCGTTAAATCACTAGAAGGCATTTATGTAAACAACTTGAAACTTATTTCGGAAGGTGAGGAACGGTCAATAAGAGAGCGAAAACCAGTACTCAGAGATAATTTACGTGTGTGAACCGACTGCAAGGGTTTTTTCTCCAAAATATACATTTCAAAGCATAAACGCATAATCGAAAATCCAGAGGAATTAAAACCAAAGTTGCTACAGAAGGTTAATGATGACAACATGGATGCTGATGTTCAATTCAGAGATATTTTGAATCGATTTAGAGGCGGTGAAGTTAGAGACTTATGTTGAACCAATATAGTAATAAAAATCATCGGTTATAACAATTTTAATCTAAGGTGCCATGAAGAGGGAAAACAGAATGAAATTAGGAAATAATGACAGACATGAGGAAATTAAAACATTTTTTGAAGTTTCAAAGTATATGTTGTTTTGAAATGACAGTTACAGATAATATGTTTGACAGAGACAATTTGCCAGATTTAGTAGAAGCTATTCAAGAAATGGTACGAGTTGAAGATCCTTCAGAATAAAGAAAATAACTAGATGGGTGTTCAGTAGAACACTTGTGTCGCCCTCTTACGCTTTGTCAGAATAAACAATAATTTTGTGACAAAATCTAAGTATAAAAGGGGCATAACTCTGTCAAATATGACCTTGACCTACACAATTTGGCGGCATCATGACCCTTTTGTCATAAGAAATACAATTATTGTAAAGTTTGATGAAGAAATCTTAAGAAATTGCAAAGTTATAGCCAACGTTAAGTTTATGTGATCGACGGACGGACGAACCGACGGACCAACGGTTGGACAAAGTGATCACTATGTATCGCCTTTTCTCAAAAGGGCGACACAAAAACATGAACATTAACTGATAATTGATGGTATATTATTAAAGCCTACAAAAACATTACATGGGCGTTATGCAGAGACAAAAAGGGATGAAAAAGAAAGAGATGGAAACTTCAAGATGGCATATACAAAAGTCTTAATAAATATACCTGCAGGCAAGACAAACTTGCGTGAAAAACTCTCTAGGAAAAGCAAGAAGGCACGAAAGCATTGCCCACAGCAAATTAAGTAAGACAAGTAAGAGATTATATTACATCTGAAATTCATTATGTAGTGTCAGATTACCCTTAAAATAGTATGTATGGTTGAGATATTTGGTGGTGACAAGGCTTACACTGCCAAGCGTGGGGAAGAAGCAGCTATACTACTTAAACGTGAGTGGAAAATGGCAGATGCTTGGTTACCACCTGATCAGATTGAGAAAATAAATGATCCACTTGAGAAATATTTAATATGAAAGTATTAGTTGGTATACTTAAAGGGAACAGAGGGAAATTATGTTTCCGTATTCGTTCTTTTAATCTAATTAAGGCGTTACACTTGCTGAACACTTACAGAACAATATTTTGGATAAGAGAAGACAATGTGTTCCTCTTTGCCACAAAAGAAACAATCACATTGCTCTGGTTGGTATGCAGTGGACCAAGTATGTCATAAAATTGGGTTAAAATTGACTGCCACTAAAATGCACCATTGGATCTTTTCTTTTTACGCAAGTCTGGATATGACACCAGAAGTTCGGAAGATGTTCTTGGACCATATGTGTCATCAAATAAATGATGAAATCTACGACTGTCCACAATGAATGGGAACTGTGTTAGTGATGGGTAGAATGTGCAGTGGCATTGATGAAGTGTTGTGACACAAAAAATTGTAGTCTAAAACTTAATTTGCTAAAACATAATTTAAAAAAAAAACGTTCACCATCACTTATTTTCGTATAATTTGTTTTATGCAAACAATAAAAAGCAGTTTCCCTTTTTCGTGTTCTAATGCTTCCGAGTGTCGTTGTCAATTTGTTATAGAGACAAGACTCGCATCTTTGTTTGAAATAAGCATACGCATTGGAAAGGGAAATTCCACACCGTATGTATGAAACTAGCCAATGCAATTTTTATTTGTCCAAGAACAGGTGTCACTGGAAAATGCAATATATACAATGAATAAAATAAAAATTACTTTATATGGCTTTAAAATAAAGATTTCAAACCTAAACACAATATATTTAACCGGACAAAGGGACAAGATATGCATCAAAGCGGACAAAACGGAGACCGAAGCAGTAATGAAGGATCTCCATCTACTTCAGCTGCTGAAAATCAACGGTGATAACAATATTCGTAAACAAATATAGTAAGATATTAACGCAAAGCTTTTATTTATTGTGGACCACAATAAGAACGAGGTATTATTGAAATAGATAAGTGAAAAACTTTCTATTACTCTCTTAGGAATAAAATATTTCAATGAAAAATAGACATTCTATGTAGTAATAAACAACATCTAGACCTACACCAGACCGAGCTGTAGAAAAAAAACACATCTGGAGCAGGCTGATAGTTTGGAGTCTAGAGCTGAAATAATGAGAACCAATATTTCAGAAGTTTTGGAATTCAAACTGAAGCTAAAAAGAGAATCATACTGGAGTGTACTATAGAATGGTGGTCACAAAGAAAGATATAACCAATGGATAAACAGTACCACAGTACCTCCAGAAGAAATATTTTAGAAATGAACATTCAGATCAAAAGGCTGTAAGAGAAAGAACTGTGATAAGTGAATTCGGATCAGTTATTGAACTACACACACTAAGAGTAGCATCAAACAAAGAAAAGTTACATCAATTAGATAAAGAAATGGAAAATATAATTAATTACAAATGTTCTGGAGAAACAGCAGCTTACCTAATGAATATGTGGACTTATCAAGAACATACCATGAAAGTATTTGTTAAAAAAACGCTGGTTGAAAAATGAGAACTGGCTAAATAAAAACGAGAAGGTGTTCAAAGACAAATATAATAATTGTAATCATTCCTTCAAAATAAGTGATGCTTCCAACACGATTCAGAATAATGATAAAATACAAAGAACATACGCAGAAGTAAATAAGGAGGAAGACAAAATCATTATATAAATAACAGGGGCAGATCAAGAGATAAAAGAAGGAATAATCAATACCAAGACAGAAGTATTTCATATACAGGTAGAAGAAATGATAGTAGTAGAAAAGAACAGAAACCACAAAGTACTAGAAGAAACACTACATATACAGGCAACCAAACTAATTTCAACAGTGTAGGCAGAAAACGAATGTCCACAATTAAAGGAATGCTAGAAGAAGTAAACAGAAATATAGACAGAATCAGCAATGAAATGAAAATAATAAAACAAAACGCAACAAACAGTGCACACATACATATTGCAGATACAAATGAGATGCAATACATTCAAGAGGCTGAAAATGTTTTTTTGCCAGATATTAGATCTTTTTAGGCAACGCAACAGAATCAAACATGACCAGATAATTCTAGCTAACCTAGTTGAAACTTTTACTAATCAAAGCAGTGTAACAAAATTTAATCTTTCTAATCGTGAACTGTCTTCAGATGAGATCAATCTATAATTGAAGGGTCTTAAATTTACCCTACACACGAGCACAAAAATGCACAAGAACTATACAATGACTGAATTTCACAGAAAACTACGTTTAAAAGAATTATTTCTAAACAAAACATTTAACAGTCAGGATTTTATAATAAAAAATAAGTTTCTTCCAACCACCTAAAGGAAGGAACACAAATTAAGAATTACTCAATAAAGTTAATTAATCACTATCCAAAAATACAACTTCTTAACACGTTAAGCACAATATTGATGTAAAAGAACGAAATGCATTAAGATCATAACACAATTATCCAAATATAATTATAAAGGAAGCAAGCAAAGGTAGTGTTATTGTTATAATGTATACAGAGTATTGTAAGAAAAAGTTGCTTCAGATGCTTAATGACAAAGAATTTTATCAAAAATTAGAAGGTGATTGTTCTAAAGAAACATTCAAAATTATAAGAGACTTACAAAAACGTAAACATAACATGACTAAACATGAAATTGATTATATTCTTGATTTTGAAACAAAATCAAGCTCATTTCATGGCTTACCAAAAAAACCATAAAAGTGGTGAAATTACTGAAAAATGTAAAGACTCAAATTCTGAATATGTTGAAATTTTAGATCTAACAGATTTAAGTTTCAGACCTATAGCGGCAGGTCCTATTTATGAAACACACATATTAAGCAACTTGATAGATATTATTTAAAAACCATTTACAACAAAAATGAAAGGTTATGTCTGAGATGGCATTGGTTTCCTGACCAATCTACCCAACTTTGTTAAAGAAAATACATATTTGTTTTTTATGTCAAAATCATATACACAAACATTTTTCATCAGTTGGTATTAGAAGCAATGAAATTTTGATATGACAAACACCCTGAGCTCATACATGAAAGGCTTCCACGTGACTTTATTATCAATGGAATCAAAGCCATTTTGGAAAAAAAAACTTTTTCATTTAATGATACATACTACAAGCAAATAAAAGGAAGAAGACTTAGGTTGTGTTTCAAAACATCTCGATACGTTGTCTCTTTCATTGCCAAAAAGACGGCTGGATTAAAACAGATATGTTTTGCTACCATACTATGGATCAAGCCTTATTTTCCTCGTCACTAGAGACGTAACCTTATGTTTTGTTCTTAGCATTTCAGTTACATTGAATATTTCGACCTCGACATCGATTCCAGAGGCTACATTCAGAACCGTTGAGATGAGTCCTTAACCATTTTAAAAGATAACGATGGTAATGGTTACAGATGCATTACCTCCAGAAGATGTAAAATGAGAAATTGAAGCGAATAAGACAAAAGAAGATTTCGATACACGAAGATGTCAAATAGTTTGGCTGTATGTGACCATTTAATAAAATTGAAACAACAGTGTACGTTACTGGAAGTTGACGGATGCATGACTCATATAATTTTGAATAGGTTACATAAACAAAATGGTGTTATTTCAACCTAGCCGCGAGAATCACAGCTCATTACAACCCTACGTTTTCGAGAGAGCAGAGTTCCTTTAAGGCATTGTTTTTTTCTTTGTGGCATCGTTAATGAGATAATCGAAGAGATTAACAATATCATAAGAAGATAAGCCACAGCCGTTAAAACAATTCAAGCTTAATGCTTTCTTTCATTATGTGCTTTTAGAACTTCGTCCGTTTGCAGATAGAAGCGGAAGAGCTGCGACACTGTTATCGAACTACAGTCTTGGGCTACCATTTTTGGTTGTGGTGAGCAAAAATAGATTGGATTATTAACGTACTTTAGAGGCGTCAAAACAAAACGACATGTCTTGGAACAATGTTGTTGTCTCAGATTCTAAATGTAAAAGTGTATCGTTGGTATTTGATATCGGAAATAATTGTTAGCCCATCGATACATGCGAACTGCTTCTTCGCTCTGCACTGAAAAGCTTGTAGTTCTCATGACGCTATAAACTGTTACTGAGGCAGCTTTGACTAAAACGATTTAACCATATCAGTGTGATTTATGTCAGGAAAGACAAAGTTAAATACAATTTAGGTTGTGTTATTTTATGGATATTGATTTTAAAAATATACAGTGATAGCAAATCAATTTTCAATTACTCATTTGAATTCAACACCTCCTACATGTACTACAAGACTTTTTTTCTCACAAAATATCCAACTGTCAAGTCAAATCTTGATCGTCCTTGATCCCAAGTAATTCATTCAAAGTTTTGACACGTTGTTTTTGAAACAAACAATCAAGCAACAACCATTCAAATTAGAACAAGTACAAATATCCACCTATTCGATTCGATGTAATAGTTTTTTTCCCGAAACAAACAAGAACTGCTCAGTTTAATAAGACCAGGTTCAAAGTTTCCCATAGCTAAATGAATAAACAAATCGAAATTGAAAATGATCCTAATGATTCAAAATATCCGCAATTTTCCGACTGTCTTCGCTCATTTTCAATCTTGAAAAGTCACCGGTTGGGAAGATTTTGAATAGCACATGTTTCTATATTAGTGCGAAAGATCTTATCAACACCGATAATAAGGAAATACAGCATCTTGTGAGTTCTGATATCCCTGACTGGAAAGTGGCCGAAGGTATAATTGCTTAGTAAACGGCTGACTTATACCACAAAATCTGATTAAGATTCAGGTACATAATTATGAATTAGTATGAAAATCAGAAAGCAGAAACATTCGGGTGTCCTATGCTGGATATTTAAAAAAAAATACTGTATACGATGGAAAGTTATCCGACCGCTGCCCACACTGCTGACGTCTATTTTGAAAACAAACGATTAAGGAGAAATCATATTCGTTCGACACTCACGAATCATGTCGGGGCTTTGAAGTTTATCGATCAAGACAGATCTCTGTTTTTATTTCATTGATGATACCGATCAATATTTAGTTGTCAGTACTATGTCTCTAGAAAGGTATGAGCTGTTTGAACGGTTTATACTAAACGTGTCCATGACAAAAACGAGAGAGTTGTGTGAGAACCCGGATCGTAGGTCACAGGACGTCGAGCATATTTCAACCACGATTTATCTGCATTTTCTCATATAGTAAACACGAGAATATTTCTGAAATGTACAGAGAGAACAGCGTTGTGGAGGAATGAGAGTTCGTACAAGTAAGAATTCGTGGCACCGTGTGGTGATAAAATCGTCTTTGGTTCTAACAAGATTGAACATGAGGTACCGTTGTATTTTCTCTTCAACCGAGTAGAAGATCTAGTTTCAAAACGTTGGACTGTGTGAACAACCAAGTATTATTATTTCCTAACGTATATTATCGACATTCGGTAACATAATTCTAGAAAGGTATAGTATAATGTTCTAGGTTATTTTGTTAGCGTTAAATTTTGAGCTGCGTCATAGATCTCCATGATACTGCGATTGAGATAATTTTCAGCCTTTATGTTATATAGTAAATTTAGCTAGTGTCCCTATTTCATTCCATAGAATATTCCTGTGTACGCACAATTATCCAGGTAATCTCTTTTCACAGCGGATTCTGTTATATAACATATGGTTTTGTTTATTGTTAATTGTTAACTTGAATGTGCTGGAGCGCATCGTGGTCCGTGTCACCTTCTATTTAAGTTGTTTTTGTCCGTACACTTGTTATCCTTGCTCTCATCGATTTGATTTTTTGACCCTTGTTTATCTCAGATGATAGCTAAATGTCCGTAGTGAACAGTTTCATGTTGTAGTGTAACGTTTGTACCGAAGCTGCATATCCTGATCGAACCAGTTAAATGCCTATTGCGATGTTGTAATAGGTTCCCAAGGGTTAGATATTTCAGCATGAGCAGGCGGTTTACACCTAATGCGATATATCTTTTTGGGGGCTCTGCCTCATCTCCTTTCTCCACCCTCTCACTTTCCCCTCTCTGCAACCTCCGTCCGCCCTGGTCATAGGCTAACTGTTGACTCAATTTGTAGGCTTATCGTCATTGAACTGTTTTCTCATGATACGGTACTTTTCCACACTATACTTAGCTGTTACTGGGCTATTACTCAGCTTGTCTATCTATGGAACTTGAAGTTATCCTTCGCACGTCGCACCTACTTCGCCATCCGAGATCTCAAAGTGTTTTGATACAGCGATCAAGACTGCCGGTCGTGCCTGTACCACACTATATGCAAGCATTGCTGGCATCTGAACGCTGCCCAAACTACTTCCTTGTATTTAAATAAGCTTAAATTAACATGCACAAACAAGAAAATTACTGTATACGATGGAAAGTTACCGAAGATTGCTAAACTGAGGCACAGTCGTGCAAACCGTGTCCCCGACATGCGAAGACAAATATTGGTAAAGTTGGTCATAGAGCCTGCTTTCGAATAAAACAGTTCTGTACTGAAAATGTAGCTAACTTCTCAACACAGTGTCTGAGGCATTCAAATGGTATGTTATAGTAACTGAATTATGTCTTTGAACTTTATGTTTCTAATAAAATTGAATACCTCTTACCTAAATTGGCTCTGATTGGTCGATCCATTTAGACTATTTTGTTAATACATATTGGTCATTGTTGATAGCGTAATAACCTCGTGGGTGTTTTATGATAATTGTAAAGCCACGTTCTTTATAATAAATTAAAGATCAATTTAAGAATTTCTCCTTAATTTCACTCCAGATGATGCTGTTTCATTCGGCTGCACTAAGTTTAGTACATGTAGATTGTTTAGATGGCGACGTGTTTTTGCCTTATATCCGGTGTGGCTGAGTATCCATGCGAACTGTACGTTATAGGTTTTCCGTCTTCATTTACTTGTTTGTAGTAATATCCAGTTTATCTGATATACTTGTAAACGTACAAGACGTAAGTGTCTGCAGCGAACTATTGAAGTATGTTAGTTAGTATCTCTATCTATATTAAGTAGGGTTTTTTGTAAAGCTATTAGCACGGGGGCTTTTGCACCCTGCCGCTATTGCAGTTTTTTTCTTTGTCGGCTGCTTTATCAATTTTTCCCAACAAATCCTAATTATTGTCTTACGGCTTAACTTGTATGAGTAAATCGTTTGATGGTGGTTGTAAACTTCGATTTTCTTTCTTAAATTATAATATTAACTGTTGGACCACCTGTACATACGGTAACCTAAATGTTTTACACTGCTTGAGTTTTTTGTCCGTGCATAAGTACGGTTTTCGATTATTTGTTCATTCACCGAAAGTGAACCATCTAAACTTATGCTTCTGGTCAAAAGGTGAGGTTGTTTTGTTCGCGATGTAAATCTAACAACATTTATACAATTTCTGCGTGCAACGGTACAGTAATGTCGAAGTACTCTGGAAACAATCAGTTTTATTTAGCGCTTTATTTTCTATAACATGTGGTGTGTATATGTACGTGTTAATGGCTGGTGCATAGATACTACTGCCTAGATGATACTTCTAAGAACAAGAACCTTGTTTACGGCATCTTCGGTATGTGTTTCGTTTTTAACCCTTTATTACTTTTATAATATTAAGACATTTACTATTTTATGGGAGTTTGCAATGATAAATTTCATCAAAATACATACACACGCATTTTGCTTTTGGAAGTATTCTAATGTTTGGACGATTTACTTGAGCTTAGGAAACTCTGGTTTGTTTGCTGGATTTGGAATGTGGGGTTTGCCTACAATTACAACTTATGTTGTGCGGAATTAATGATTGCTTCAGTCTTCTTTGTGCGTAGTACCGTGTTCGCTTTACTAAATATAATATTCGGTAGGTAACATTCCACCAACGCAGCTGAGTCATCCACCAATTGCGAGATATTGTTTTAATCACTGGGGTATTTGGTATTGATGTCTCTTTTTTTTTCGAACGTATTCATTATTTACTGAGTAGTATGGGTGATCGTACTAATCCTTTGGGACATCTGTTTTCTGTTTCGATGATTTCCGACGTGATCCCATTAACTCTTACCTAAAGTGTGCCTATATCATAGGTATAATCGACAGCTCCGCTGTTCAATATATTATCAAATGCATTTTTGAGATAAAGAAAAACATAGCCAATACATACCTTTTTCTGTAGTCGTGCATATTTCCAACTGGACTATGTTATATTTGCAAGACAGATGTGCTGTGACTGATATTCTGAAACTAAATGGTTAACTAACGCATATGCATTTTCCTTGGTGTTTCGAGCGATCGGCACCTTTTATATTTATTTATGGACTATAACCCCTTTACAGTATTGTATGTGTTACTGAACTACAGAAGACAATTTTGTTTTGACGTTTATAATTGTCATTTCTTCGCGGCGGGCAGTTTTAACCAATTCTAGTTTCTAAGTTTTTATTTTACTTTTTTTTTTCGAAAATTTCTCCTTTCTTAAGGGTCAACATCACATTCCTCTGTATACCATAGTTTTTGTTAATGCAATTTGCTTTTTATAACCTCTTATGCTTACTGATGAAATACTGTGTTCTATATTTGCAATATAGAGTGATGATATACAATATCAGTCACAGTGGGGTGATATAGGTTTGCCGGAACTATTATTTTTCAATAGCGTATCCACATAATTTAGCTGTTATTTTAATTGAAAGAAAAGAATAAATTGAAATTTATTTTGAGTAAATATGGAATATATTTCAATTCAAAGTAATACAATTCTCACTTTTTCACTTGTTCTTTGCGCTCGTGAAGACATTGATATTGTATCAGTTTTCGTCGAGATATATTCCCTATCCATTCAAAATAAACAAATATACGTAAACTATCATCATTATTCTGCATATACTTTTCTGCCTTATCTTAAACTGGTTCTAATCGACGTGTTTACTGTTGTCCCATTTATTTGGAGTACCCTAATTAATTAACCCTACCCGTGTTATTTAGCAAACGGTCCCGTTTACGCTGTATTTTGTCGGCAATGAAGCAAAGCTTGTAGGTTGGGCTGAAAAGAACGCCGTTTAGATACGTTGCTTTTACGAGAGATCCATTGCGTACTGGTTAGGGTCTTTACTTTTTCCACTTGATTTGAAAGAACATTGCCAAGTTTGTTTTATCTACATTTTCATCTGAACATTCAGCGTTATCATAGTCTGACTGTAAGACTTTTTCATTTACTGTTGCATGAATGAAATTTAATGCTGATAGTGTTTTATTGTATTTGTGTTTGTATGTTGTTCTAGTAATTTACTGATATTATATATTGATATATTCACTAACATCGCCTATCAGCTTTTTATGTACTTTTAATTCAACCTAACGACTTATATTAACAATTTTACTCATTTAACAACATTCACACTTACGTCTGAGCGGTCAGTGTGAACATAGTTGAAAACTGACGATCCGCTGTCTGCCTGCCACATAAATATTTGTGACAAAGTGTAATGTTGAGCTATTGGGCAATTGTGCCTTCTTTGCGAGTACGTCAGATCAGTCATATCGTCTAAATTTACAAGTGGATAATTTTTAATTGCAACATTTACCCTTTAGGGACAGTAATAGGCTAAATGAGATTTATGCATGTAACTAACTGCTGATTTTAACAATGCTCTTAGTCTTGTTTCATTGTAACTGTTGCAAACTTGTAGAAATTAGAGAAAAGTTCAGCCATCAATTACTGGTGAATAGTTAGCGCTCGCACTTTACTTCTGAATGAGACGTAAAACAAACTTCGAAGGGCGAAACGTTTCTCCTGAATTATAGCTTTAAGACAAGGTTTTTAATCGCGTTGTGCAAGGCTCATTCCACTTATTTCCTGTGGCATTTATGTTCGTGACACAGTGCATTGCGGAGTCTTTTGTTGTTGAGTCTTCTTTCTTAAGTTCATCCAAATATTCGCATCGTTTTTCTAATTACAAGAAGAGCTATATGTTCAAAATTGTTATCATGTTTGAAAATACGTTTCTATCTTTAGAACAATGGTATTTAGTGTAAAGTTGTGTATTGCCTGATTTGATTATTTTGTCAGCAGTGATAATAAGAATAACAGTAGACGGGCTGATATCAGGTCAATACAGACATTTTGCTAGTAGTAACAATTTGTGATTCTATCTTTCTATAAGAAACATCGTTTACAATATATGATTTTAAACGCCTGATTCTATTCTTAATTTTATATGAGGGGATAAAAACGATATCGCGGTTTATAGAAGTTACAAAGTACATATGTAGCATTTATGTGCCTCTCCATTGTCCCTTTAACAAGCATACCTAGAAATGACTTTGGTATCAGTTAGTGTCCCTGCATGACACTTATCGTAAACAAACAAAAACACATCCAGATTAACAAAACATAGGCTTAGAATGTTTAACACATTAACGACTAAAACTATTTAGAATTGGATTAAGTGATTTTTAGGAATATTAGTCTTAATAATGGCTGGCGAAGTTGTACAATAATTACATATTATGCTGATTTTTGTTTAAGTTCAGATACAGTTATTCAACATTTTAAGAAAGATTTTGTTTGATATCTGCTCTAGACATATGTTTCACCTGTGCAATTTCAATGATTCAAGCGTTGACTTGCATTTGCCCCTATAGCATGAAGAATAAAATGTCAGCAACAAATATATCCTATATGATTCCAAAAAATACTAGATGTAAAATTGAGTAAGTAAATTAGCAAACATAAAACAAAAGATGTAGCTTTATTCTTCGTCTCCATCCAACGGGACATTACTTCTAGAATTTCGATACCCTACCGGCTCGATTTATATAACCTATAAAACGCCTAAAGAGCGTTTAAATAAAAACTGTTTGTATGCCCGAAATTTAGTAAACATTGTGAATTTTAGCTTCTTTGGAAGACATGTAAGTGAAATAATTCGAAACGAGTGCTATTTTCGATTCCGATAAACAATATTAAACTATTTGCAACTGTATCAAAATAAGCACGAAGGGCATAATACTCAGTTCATTATCAGACAACTAGCAAGCCGTCGGACATATTGTATCAATTCTTAACAAACCCATCAATTAGAGCTTTTTTTTTATGACATTATCCGTATCAGTGAGCCTGAAAATATAAACAAATATGGTATTATCCAATTGTACATAAACCTTACAGTCAGTTTCGTTGTAAAATATTTTATTTTTAAATTGTTTCTATGACACGTGGTACACTAATCCTAACGATATGTTTAAAATGCAAAATAACCCCGTCTTCTCTCAAATCATTGGTGCAATCTTAACCTTTTGTGCAAAAAAAGGGTCAGAGAAGCTGGGCGTAGCGGCGTGTTTACTAAACCTTTCCGCACATTGCATTCATTTTGTTTGGACTGTGCCTGGAGAAAAAGGATTTGTTATTTTCAAGGTTGGTGCATTTGTGGTTTAATTAAGTTTAATATAAAATCTCTTATCCCTATTTTGTATGGATCATTTATTATTATATGTATAATTATGACATACGCAATGCTACCCTTTATGTGTTATGTGTTTAAGAGCAAAACATTTCTTCATAACTGGTGATATTTGGGGTCATAAAGGGTTAAGGTAGCGTGGCGGCGTGTCTGCTATGTATTACTACATATTATACCGGTCCAAATCTTTGGATGAGTTTCGTTTTTCTTTCGATTTTAGAACAATGAGGACTTTAATCAATGATGATTTATTCATTTCAAGGTTTGTGCTTTAACGTTTGACTTAATACGTATTGTTTTATAAATGTCCATGCATTTTGCTATAACATGCCTCCACATACTGTTTTCCATTGAAAGTTTAAATATGCATACACCTTATAGTATAATAAATGAATTTGTTCAGTTTAAATTGAAAACAAGATACTGTTTTTTACTATTTTTATAATTTTATATTCAAAGTGTATCAATTTTTTTCTTCAAAAGGCATTTGTAGGGAAATATACTATTCTATGTATAGTTACTGAATGTGATGTAACGCTCATGAAACATTATAATAATTTAGAATACAGACTATTTTATAAAGATGGTGCAAATTGTGGGATAACCTTGTAGCGTGTATCAGAAACTTATAAAGGATTTTCAATCCTTGTTATGTATTTATGATTTGCAAACACTCTTAATATTGCTCGACGATTTGCGCAAGTCGTCGCTCACGCATTTTTCCTCTCTGAAAAAGTCAAGACTTTCATTACATTGAATATAATTCATTCATTGCACACATCACAAGGCTTTAATTGTTATTGCAAAATGTTATTAGAGCATGTTAGAGCAAGCAGATTCGTTGTCTAAAATTTACAATTGAATCGTATGTCAGCAATATGGGTCCCTAACTTTTGACGATCGATCTTGTTTCAGCCTCCCGCAATTCTTAATGCAAACCTTGCTCCCACGTGCGAACTATTCGAAATTCGATAGAAAAGCATGTACCCTTGAGCGGTTATATAAGTTTTTTTGTGTATGGTGCAAAGATTGAAATGCCGTTGACATATACTTAGGGTAGTTTAAGCTTTAAATCTGTAAAATACCGTCTCGCTTAAATTGAATATGATTTCTTCTGTTTTTATAAAAAGAAGATTAAATCCACTTCCAGTAAGGCAATCATTAATGTGAGTATGTGAAATATATTTAATCGAAATATTATGATATATAAGATAAGATAAGATTTGAGTCGGCAGACATAATGGCATGTGAACATAAGCTCAGTAGAGCTTTTATAACCGACAATTTTTAATAAGTGTATATAATCAGATAAATAAAAGAACTAAGAAATACAATGAATACATTGAAATTTAAAAAGAACTGTCAAATTATTAATCTGTTGAACAAAGCATTTTTGATTTTATTTAGACTCTACATCTGGTACAATGAGTCAAGTTTAGTTAACACTATCTCAAAGGTTCAATCACATTTAAGCTGGTGCTAATATAATTTAATTTAGTTGAATAGCACACATGCTAAAATTTATATCCTTTTCTTAAAAACTGCCATAAAAACCCATAATTTAAGAAACTGAGAAGAAAAATATGCTCAACTGAGATACTAAGAAACCGTTGAAAAAATCCATTATCACTTTTGATAACAACAATAATTTTCAAAACTTCTATAAAAGATGACCAGCAAATTATTGACTAAAAGAAATATAGTATCATTGTCAACGTTTAAAAAAACTAAGTATTTTCTATTTTAAAACAGACATTACATGTAAGGAGAGAATTCTTATAAACAATAAATGAAAGAATGGGCAGAATAACTTTTTCTTTAATATTTTACATGAGCTACGAACCAGTGATTTCTTTATATCTAGAACGAGACGATATGTAAATTTATACTGCAAGAAGTAAACGTTAAAGCAATATACAGTACAATGAAACAAGTTTTAGTGTTTGTTTTTCTTTCTAAATTTTACTTATTTGAGTATAAATGATCGAACCAATATATCACCGAATCAAAACTAATAAAACTTTAGTGCAATCATTTGGTTCGTGGATTTGTTAAGCCTGATCTTCATTTCAACTAAAAATATATATAAGGTTTTGAAAACATTGTATCCTACGTATCACTATGTAAAACGTTGCTGTATATCCTAAATACTGCTAGGGCGATCAATATCTCCCAGGTCAGACAAAAGGTCGAATAAGCGTGGCGATGCATTTGTTTCAAATAACTACACACCACTTTTAACATTCATCAATAGCCAAATACTGTATATGTGTTTGTTTTAGAAAGGCTTTTGAGTTTTTATATTCTCGAATGTGTATCAACTGATTTAGATTATAATCCCAACAATAGATTCAAGGACCGTGATAACGTGCAAAACCAATTTCAATGAAATAACTTAATTACTTCAGAATGAGTTTTATAGATACAACTTTTCAGACACCTAGGATATGTCAAATATTATTCTAAAAATGAGAAACTATCCTGAACATTAATTGGTGTTTACTTTATATTTGTAAACAGATAAACTGCCCTGATCATTAATAGTATAACAATTCACTAAACTTTAATAATCACTATCTCTTAATTTGATATAGACATACCAAACTTTATGTAATGATACGGAGTCACAACATTATCATAATGTCTTGCCTGTTTATATTTATTTCCAAAGTTGATTCCCTCTGGAGTGAGTCTCGTGAGCGAATTTTATAAGAAGTATAATTAAATGAGTGTAAACTGAAAAACGGAAATACAAGTATTCAAAGACACTGACACAGTATTTGATTGTGTCTTTGTATCTTGAAAGAATTTCAGTTTTGGTTAAAATATGACCCGACCTTTTTTATGAAAATTAAAACATCTATGTCTGAAAGACAAGGACACCATTTATAGTGTAACTGAACATGTTCCTCACAGGGTGAAGTTGTAATTTTACAGAAAATAGACGCGATAATTTCAAGTTTCTTCTTCTAGGGCATTATTCACCAAATATTTTCTAGAAACAATTGTACAGCCAAGACTGGATAAACAGAACAACTTTCAAGGGAAAAGTGAGTTTAACTGCCCAAATTGGCACTTAAGTGTGAGCAGATACGCTAATGATTCACGTTCTCGTGTAATATTTCTTCATTTCTTGTATAAATATGAAACAACGGGTCTCTTTTTTCTCCTAGATATGTCGCAAATTTTTAGATTGTTTTATATAAGTTTAATTACAACACTGCTAAGTAATCAATGTTTTATATTTTATGTTATATAGATAATGTAGAGAGATCAGCCATACTGGTTCATGTTTTAGAGGAAACATATTAACTTGAACAGTAATGAACATGACAGAGCTATATCATGTGAAAATATTTCATTGTTTGACAAATGGTTACTGAAAAGATTTGCGGTATTTACCACGGGGCCATGCAGAATAAGTAGTTCCTCTTGCATGTAGTTTGGTGTTGAGTAATTACATTTAATGTAAACGATTGTGGTAAAGGGTTACCAATGAAGCTTTTCTCTGTGAAAAGGTTTTACATTTGGTTTATCTCCAATGAAAATGTTGTATGTTTGACATTATCTCTGTAAATAAAAAGAGAAGTTGCAAACATAAGATACATACGTTTGCAACCAGTAATGAAGTTGAAGCTTTAAGATGCATATCTTCTTACAGAGTTAACCCACGTTGAAAGGACATGCAATGAATATTTAAACAGTAAGCTTTTGTGAATGGGGAGGTATATAAACCATTCAGCATAGTACGGGTTTATAGAATAACTGTATACACGCTCTTCCCTCCTTTAAACACAAAATATGCTGACATTTTTTCACAGGTTAACACATTTTGTTAAGGATTGTGCTACTCATTACTTTTATGGGCAGCTCGTGTCAAATAACTAAATAGTCGAGATGTAATGCTATTTTGGAATTTCTATTAAATTGTACTGTAAATAGTGACTCGTGTCCTTCCAGTTTTGTATCTGCAAGAGAAATTAGTAAAATAGTGTTGGAAATAACGAGAGTGTTCAGCCTTGCTTGATCTACAAAAAACTGATCTAGTGATGAAACATGGGATCCAAATGTCGAACTCAAGTTGATAAGTAGTGTGCTAGACAGGCTTCCGTTTTGCATTGACTTTTGTAGACCCAAAATGTGCATGCACGCTTGGATAGAACAACACATGTTTCCATAATTTGTTTTGGTACACAACAAGCAGTAGCATTAATTGTTTAACATTGTAACACTACATGCTTCCATTTTGTGTTGTGAAATCATAACAATATAAACATAACTTAGGCGGCATTGATTAAAATTGTGCGGTTGTTATAAGAGAGCTTGAAAGAATGTTGCATTCGGCAATAATTCAACAGCTATGCTGAAATAACTGTAGTTCAAATTTGAGACAAAAAGAAAAAAGACCTATCACCTCTTAAATAGTTTTTCTATCAGAATCAACCTTAATCTATCGTTTATTTGACTGCTGATTTATGTACAGATCTTAAACTAAATTATACAAGTATATACCTGAAATGAATATTTGCAACATACATTATTAACTAATATCAATAGTCACTAAGACTAGAAAAGTAGGTTCAATACAATTTAATATTTAAATAAGTCACTTTAAAAGCACAAATATATTTGTAATATCGTTTCAGTCATAACCAACGTGTGTTTATGTAAACAAAATTTGTGTACCTAATGACTTCATGATAATGGCTGTTTACGCTAATATTTCGATTCAGTTGCACGACTGAAAATACTTTGTAAACTGTTATTTTTTGTCTGTAAAATCGATGATGCTAAAACGTAGTTGTTTAAGCAATTGCAACGTTGTTTCCTCTGTAGAAATATATAAAATATTAAATTTGTACTCCGGTCTTGTGAATTATATCTGCTCAACAGTCTCACATAATAGTTGTGAAAGTAAAAAAAAACCAGCCGGTTATATTTATGTTTTCGATCGTTTACTTTACACAAGTATACATAAACAGTTTTTGCAAAATGTTTGTATAAGTATCTTTGCAAAACCTTGTCTGTCAATGAAAAATATATTTTGTTTATGCATTTAATGTAAGCTGTCTTGAATTTACCTACACATTGGTTGCTTTATTGCCCAGGACAGCAAAGTAAGTTAAGCATATTGTTCCAGTATAACAGTACATGTAGCACAGCAATACCCATTTTCAGTTTAATATCAGGCACAGACATCGACATTATTTATGCATGTAATGCATTTGTAAAGTATATTTAATGTATAAGTAATGTACATATATTCCTCTGTGATATCAGATTAATGTAGTCCGTTGCTGAACGCTCTTTCAATATAAAGCTACATTATTTATGTTCTCTTCTGTTACTCAATATTTTTCTAGTTTATTATATTTACAGATTAAATGTGCATAGTTTATAAGGCGAAGTAAAATATCATACGTTTCTGTTTGGTGGGAAGTTGAATATGTATAAAATCACACGTAGCCTTAAAAACTATGCATAATAAAGCTGTAAATGTAAAGTATCTATCAACATATGAGAAAAACATTTTTGGAAAATGTGAGACAAAAAAGAAAGATCCTAGCTAATATTGTTATACCCATATCTGGACTGGATGTATGTTGGGATAAGTTATGCTACTCCCATGCATTCATACATATTGTTCCCCCCTCCGACCTGTACACTGGCACGTTTGTGTCCTAGGATCAGTTTATCAAAATTAAAGTAAGCATTGCTAAATATTACTTGACAGGAATACGTCCAAGATCAGCACCTGTAATTGTATAGCTATAACGCACCGCCTTTTATGTTTAAACTTACTGTCCTTCATTATTGGTTTGTGTTTGATATATCGCAAACTTGGACATGATTTTAAATACAAACGTTATACTAAATAGTATTTTGTGTCTAACATAATTAGAATTGTGCTAGGGTGAGACGGATTAAACAACAGGAATTTGATAAGTTATTATTAGTAAACGGCATAAACATTCATTTTTCTTTATTTGAGCACTTGTTGTCAAGTATGCCATTATACAATTTTATAGATGTTAGCTCCATGTGCTCAACTTTCAACTTAAAGTGTGACCTTGACCTTTGACGACGTTGGGTCGTGGGTGTTGTACAAGACTCGTTGCCTCGATGTGCTGAACATTTGTGCAATGTTATTTTAAAATCTACCAATGCATGATAAATTTACAGTCCGGACACGAATGTGTGCATATTCAGGACTCCATTACCTTTAAGCTCTAAAAAGACCTTGACATTTGAGGTAGGGACATTGGTCTTGCACGCGATACGTCGAATTGATTTGCTGAACATTTGTACCAACTTATTTTAGAATCCTTTAATGCACAAAGTTGCAACCCGGACACGAATATATGTAAGAAAGGACACAAGGACGGATAGACAAACAGAAAGACGGTTATATTTTAATATGCCCACTTGGGGGGGGGGGCATAAAACAATGTGATATATGCTCATTCGCGTTCCTATCATGCTATCACCATTCAAGGGTTGTTACTGCTATGGTGTAATAAGGCTGATAATCGAGACATTGGAACATACCCACAAACAAGTTATGGAAAAAGTAGTTCCAGATGATAGAAATTGCGCTCATGAAAGGAAATAGTGGACATCATGTGGTGAATCAGGTTGGTTAAGAACATTCAAGCTTTATTGTCCTGTCCTACTTGGGTGACATCTTTACTTTATCTTCTGTTTTTTCTTGACAATATGTTATTTCGTTTAGGATTTCCAATGTGCATTTATTTGTTAAAGCATTTTACAATGATGAAGGTGAAAATTGGAGATTGGAATATACATAACACTACTGCTATTTAATACTAAAATGAAGACCACCAGTTTTTTTAAAGGGAGAATATACCTTGCAAATAATTAAACTACAAACCGGTACTTCAATGAACGATTTAAACACCATGAAACGCATACTGTCTTGCTATAGCTCTATTTATATTATTTCATTTAACTTATCTTGTACTTGTTTAGCATAATTGTATCAAAAACTACCGTTTTCGCTGGTATTTATATATAGTGTATAATATGCATACACATATAGTAAAATTATTGAAATAGGAACAAATTGGACTATCCAGCTTACTATCATTATCATTATTATTATCAAAATTATTACTTTTATTATTGTTATTATTATTATTATTATTATTATTATTATTATTATTATTATTATTATTATTATTACATACAAATGTAAATCTCCGTATAAAAGTATATAAGAGTTATAAGATAAAATATAAATCGACTAGATGACATTTACCGTATGGCAAATAGTGTGCACCTAATGACTTCATCGTAAGGGTGTGTTAAAGCTAATGTAGTAAAATGATGTATTTTTGAATGTAACTATCCGTTTGCAATGGTACTGTGTGAACTGTTATATTTTGGAGATAACATCGTTGATGTTAAACTCAAATATTTCATCCTCTGAAAAGAAACCATAAAAAGGTGTACTTGTGTCCCACCTTCCGTGTCGTCGGGTCATAGACAGGGACAAAGTAACCAATAAATTCTGAATGTAGTCAAAGATGATTATTTCAATAAATGTTTTTAATCTCTAGCTAACAAATTCATAGAAGTATGCCGAGATAAACGGATTCATTTCATTGAAATCATCATGATTTTGAATACTATGTGAATTCCTTTTATAGTGTACCGTAGAAAAATAAAACTTAAAATGGTTACGATATTTATGAAGTTTTGCAGTTAAGCTGTTGAGTTCAGTTTTCTGTCGATGTGGACCTGACAACAGCATTTTAAGATTTGCACCAAAGTTTACATGTAGCATAGTTTATTATTTCTAACACTTTTCATTTGTGTGCATCATGCTTGAACATCGTCAGTTGCAAGTGTTATCAAAACTGACGTATGTTACCGTTCTCATGCTTTATTTCAATCGGCAAATAAAGGTTATTTGCTTTATGTGTATCTTATAAGATAAGTATCGCATGTTTATTATTCGACTTCAAAACAGAAAAAAAATCTACAGTTTAAAGTCTTCAAGCAAAGATGTTGCTATTTTCATGTGAACACAAAATAATGAGCTTCTGTCGAAACGTCCTTATGATTGCAGCTTGAACAAGACTCATCGGCCCATTACGATTATTCCTAGGTGACAATGTTGCAATCGTTTAGCTGCAACGATTAGGTGTCCGTGGGTCGGTTTCAAAAACAAAGTTTTACTGATATGGGTACTTAAACAATAATTCCATTTCTGACGTTTCATAAAACGCGTTATTATTTTCTAAATAATGGAAGTGTGTTAAAGAAGGAGCAAGTGCTAAATCATTTGCGGCCAGTTCCATTTCCAATTAATTCCAATAGTGTTCGTTTGTCAAGGAGGGCACAACTACTAAACATTTGTAGACAGGTCAATTTGTTATTGCTTTTAATAATAAACATGTATTATGGCGGACACAATTACCAAAACATGTGTAGCCAGGCCTTACTCCTATTGTTATTTTAAATGAACGTGCTTTACGGCTGGCATATCTTCAATAACACTTGTGACCCTCTCAAATTCCTATTGTTTTTAATAGTGTGCATGCTTTTTTGCCATGGTTACAACTACTAAGCATTTGTGACACGACCCTTTACATATCGCCTTTTAAAATGTAGGTGCAACTTCAAACACACTTTTTACTCGGTGTATTTCCATTTGCTTTTGATAATGTCCATGTTTAACGAAGGACATCACTACTAAACCAATTGTGGCCCGGTCCATTTCCTATTTCTTTTTATGGTGTACGTCTGTAACGGATAACACAATTAAAAAAAAAAAACACTTGTAGCACGGTCCATATCTCATTGCTTCTAACAATGCTCGTGTGGTACGGATGGCACAACAGCTAAAACAGTTTTGAATCGGTCCATTTCTTATTCATTCTTATAAAGTTCATGTGTTATGGAGAGCACAACTTCAGAAACTCTTGTGACCCGATCAATTTCCCTTTGCTTTTGATACGTCACGTCGGTTACGAAAGACACAACTACGTAAATACGTGTGGCCCTGTCCATTTCCTACTTATTTTAATTGTGCACGTTTGTGTGTGTTACGGCAGGCAAAACAACATAAAGATTAGTGGCCCAGCCCATTTCCTATTGCTTTTAAAATGTACGTGAGTTATGAAGGGTAACACTTCAAACAGTATGACTTCATTTCCATTTTCCATTTGATTTTAATAATGACCGTGTGTTACGGAGGGTACAACTACCGAACCATTTGTAGCACGGTCCATTCTAATTGCTTTGAATAATGGACGTGGATTACGGATGGCACAACTAGAAACATACTTGTGACCAGGGACATGTCATATTGCGCCTTAATGTGTATGTCTATTATGGAAAGCACTACTATGAAATCCTTTGCGACCCGGTCCATTTCCTATTGGCTTAAAACATGTCCAGTTCGACCCCGAGTATTCAACAACCTATTATTCGTATACCTGGTGTAATCCGAAGACAATATTCGGTCCCGAAATGTTTTATATATAAATGTATATAAAACTAAACGGGTTATTCGAAATGAATTTTACGAATACCATGTGTTATTCGAAGTGGTTTTTCAGTCCGATTATCATTGTTTGTAAGGAATTTCACACCCATTATTCGAAATGCATTCCAATCAAGCCAATAATTACTGACACGCTCAACTGTGAAAAACGACACGCGGTCTGCGCGTTATATGTGCTTAGGTGTCATAATCACACACTCGCTTTTAACCTTGTTTGTTTCATATCAAAGGAAAAACTTTTGTTTTTGTTTGAAAGTCGGGTAAGGATGTTCACATTTAGTTTCAAACATGATAAGTTAACAAACTCGTGAAAACATAATTTTTCCCATGCCCTTTTAAGGCAGGACTTTTAAGTTAACTGTCAGAAGAAAAAATGACTTAAACTTGTGCAGAATAAATTTTGGCTGAGCAATCTGGGGAAGGACCCCGTAACGGGGGGATACCCAGATCAGCTGATATCTTCCTTTCCATTCGTACTGAGCAATCTAACAAATGACCCGGTCCTTAGAGGATACTGAGATTAGATGACAAAGAAATAGTGATGTAGTTGTAAATATGTTAGTTCTATTTCCTGTCAACGCATTTTACTTGTAAATAATAAGAAATGTATGCAAACGTGTATATTTACGATGTTTTAATGCAAAATAAATTAAAAGTTTGATATGATTTATTTATGTTTTCCCTTTCCTTTCATTTAAAGCACATATATATATTACGAGCGTCCGTGATAGCTATACATATTGACAATCAGCTGGCCATCTTCGGGACTTCCGATTATTCGAACCCATGGATTATTCGAAGTAAAAACTTGGTCCCAAACACATCGAATCATCAAGACTCGACTGTACCTTATTTACATTGGGGAATAACTATAAAAATGTTTGTCGGCATTGCATTTTCTAATGTTTTTTAAGGGTGTACGTGAGTAGCGGATGTAACAACTACAAAAACATTTCGAGGGTTGCCCGCAAAACTGTTGTAACTACATTTTTTATCAAAAATGACATTTTTCAATTTTCTTATGTATTTTTTTAATATGCATAATCTGATTTATTAGCCAGATTGATACCTTTTTTTTTCATGAAGTTATTTATTATTTGCATAAAGTTGTATCTCAGATTGTCAAAAATGCTCCCTGCAAGACTGTAGTAACTTGACTTACTACTGTCTTGCAGACAAATTTACATGAAAATATTTTTCAAAATAACTGCAAAACAGTGGTAACTGGAATTACTACAGTTTTGTATGATCAGCTCTACGTAAAACAAGGTAGTGTACACTGCAAAACTGTTGTAACTCATTTTGCAGTGTTAAATATACATAGAAAACAGGTATTGCTTTGCTGCAATATGATAGTAACTGAATTTATGTTGAAAAAATACTGCTACAAATAAATAAATAAATCATCTTATGCTCAAAATTAAAGAGTACAAAAAAGTAGATTATACAGACTTTTTCAATGTTAATGCATATAACCAGTACTTAAATTTATGAACCCAAATGAATTCAAAACCATTTCCTACTAATCAAATTTCAACTTGAAGCAGTCCATTTTTAAATTTTGATGGCATATCATAGGAATGATGTTACAAACTTTTAAGGAATTTGCAGATCAGCTTGAAAAGGATGGACATCACAATCATGACTAAAGTTAATGTGACAAAAACTTTGCCTTTGAACAGTAGTTAGACATTATCTTACTGATAATTTGCATTTCTTATGGCTAAAACAGTCCCCTACAGATTTTAGTGAACCTTTAATTTGCGATTCAATTTAGTTAAATAAAGAGGATTTTTTCTGAGTGTTATCTATGTTACCATTCTCTTCAATGACAAAAAAATTTCTGAGTGTAAAGTAAACCAGAAGTTTGTAAAGTAATTTTAGTCATCATCCTTTGATTTTCCTTATTAGACCACTCAAACTATAATGCAATTTATTTATAGATGTTTTTATTTTCGTTTCCACTGCACCGTTTGTTTCTCTGCAATACATATAAAATTCTATCACAAAAAAGATTCAAAAGGCCTAAAAATTGTTTCTTATCGTATCACTTCCATCCGTAAAGACCCGTTAACCTAAAGATAAAAAGTGATGGCATAGAACAAAGTATTGCCTGCTTTAATCAAAACACTGAAACTCTGATATGGTCATAATGGCTGATGGAAAATTATTTTGTTTGTTGTATTCAAGTTGTCCTGTTTGAGAAGGTGAGCTTCAACAGTACATATTTAATGAAAATATTTTCTTTACATTGAATCTTATTGTACCATTGATATTTCTTGTCAACAAGAATCACAATGGGAATCAGTGATGAAAAGTGTTGCCAATAGTTTCCCATATTACAGATGACCAGAACTGAGTTTTTCAAATGCATGATGGATTCCATAAATTGAACACAACAAATAAAATATTAAATGTGCAAAACAAGTTTTTTGACAATGATCAATAGCCCTAACCCAGAAATAAATATTCTTAATCACTTTTCAAAACTTATAATTGTTAAGAATACTATGTAACACTTGAATAATTGGGAAATATTTTGGTGTAAATTACAACAATTGTAAGAATACTTAGTCTTGTGATACAATGTCCTGATGGTACTACAGATGTTTTATGAGCTTTTCAGGCCCTATATTCATAATGCACAAATTCTCTTTGAAGTTACAATTAGTTTATATGTCCTGAAGGAAATGACCTGACTTGTACCAAAAACATTCCTAACTATGCTTTTTAATTTAATAAGAATATGTTAGAAATAGAGAAGTATTTGCAAAGAATAAGAAATGCCTTGTGGTAACTCTTATTTGTGACGAAAGAACTTGAATACTGAAGAATGGCAAATGTCAACATTGTTTCAGAGTGAAAAGAACATGGCTCCAGCGTTGTACTATCACTAAATTTATTTTACTATGTGAGTAATTTGAAAGTGATCCTGGGACTTTAAATAAAGATTTATCTTCCCTTACAGCTAATTAAAGACCCAGATTTTTTGTCTTTGTTTTCATTGTAAAAGTAACTGAAGGAACTTTTAAAATAAACCAGCTTTTCCATGCTTGCCAGTAAAAATTCTAAGAAAGGTAACACAGAATTACTAGAATTCGAAAGACATAACCATAAAACACAGTTACTCCATAAAATTAAAACCAGAGACTCCATGAAAACTTTAACATTCACATGCAATGCCCTGCATCTTTATTTTTCTAACTTGTTATAGATGTTCCTTTAAAACCTACAATACATGTACATATTTCCCATCATAACCTCCATCAATAGACAACAAAAAGTACATGGCTTTTGTCAGCATTATGGCCCTTTTTTGACTTAGAAAATACATATGAGGTAAATATGGGTAAAGGCCAGACCTAAACTTTTGAGTTATTGCAGCTGTGAAACTTGGAATACTTGTTTTGCATCATCTGTAGGCAAAAGAAGAGGTAACTCTGACTTACAATTCAGTGAAGTGTTTCGTATCAGTCCATTATTTGAGATATTACTTCAAAATTCGGAATACTTGTTAACCATCATGACCCAACATGTCAGCAAGAGCGGATATCTCTGTCAAGGTTTCTTTTTAATTATGACCGTTTTCAACTTAAAATTTCGCTTAAGATTTTCGTACGAGTCCCACTTATTGATATAACTTTTTGAGACATTACTTTGGAAGTTGAAATGATTATATCCCATCATGACACCCATCTGAAAGCCAGAGTAAGTAACTCTTTTAATGTAAAAATATGAGTATCAAGAGCATTTCATAACTTTTGAATTTTAAAAATCCTTCAGATAGCAAAAAAGATATAAAAATTTAAAAACTCCTTTCCAGTACACAAGCATTGTAAACACAACTGTTATTGCCTGCAGCAATGTTATCTAAATTGCCGTGTGATGTCATGGAAATCTTTCCTATATTTTGATACTTATGGCCCTTGTTTATACGTTGAAAATACAGATTCTTGTTTTGCTTATAGCACTGAGAAAAGTGCAGCCTTCTGTCGTACAGACAGCTCTTGTTGACTCGGATAATCCATTTTCTTTATATTAAATTCAACTTTATTCAACAGAAGTCAAACTGTAAATACCGCTCAGTCAATGTACTTTATGTAGTTTTACCTTTGGTAATATTAATTTTTCTATGAGTCACAATAAGCTGATGCTGAATGTCTTTTTGCAAATTGTAATAGTTACTTTGAAGAGTAGTATCACATTAACTGATGTAAGACCTAAGTTTATGCTGCATTTTTCCTGGGTTTAGAAAAGTGGCGTACATAATGGCAATACAGGCTTCATAGTAACCACCAAGGAGACCCTTGTTTTCAGTGAAATGTTAGACAATGCTAGCAAATTCTGCTGCAGCAATAGGCTTTTTGGAGAATAATCACACCACATAAATGGGATCATACTTCTACATGAAATCAGATTCTTGATGATGGTGACAAATTATACACCAAACTTTCCAGTCACATTTATGGTGATTATTTAGCATTAAGGTTTCTTATTATTGTGCCTGCTTTGAACATTAAAATAGCATAGGAATAGTCTTGAGGAACACTACTTTCAGTCTCTGGAAACTGGCATTCCTTCGTTGATTACAATTTATATGATTTTTAATTATTGCCACATTAACAGCAAGCATTCTATATTATATACTTGTTTGCTTGTTATATAAAATCAAAGATAACAAGTACAGAGTATAATAATTTTCGGTGAAGCATCATATTGAAATAGAAATAAACTGTATTGATCTGAAGGTACCGGGTATATAAAATTGTGTTGTCAAATGTAAATTTTTCTAGTAAGTAGTTTCGCTTTTTTGTCGGGTTTCTCATATACATAATGTAATTGTAACTTAAATTAATATAAAAAGCCAAAATCACCCAGGTATTGGTGAAAACAAGTGTTTTGGCTTTGTCATATCCTTTAGCATTATATAACAGACTGATTATCAATGTATTTACATAATAACACAAAACATAAAATGGTTATTTTATATTGTATTGCTCTCTCAAAAAGTATATGTTTTAATGTTAGGTTTTTCTTAACTTGAAGTGTGGAAACTGTTTAATTTTGCTCTGTATACATGTATAATTCAGAAACTAAGAATAAAAAAAAACATTTCAGTAAACTAAATATAACAGAGCTGACAAAAAAATTAAGTTTAATGCATATATATTTTGTAAAATATTGTTCTGACCATTTGTTCACCAGTTAATTACTCCAATAAATGATACAAAATCATCACCTTCCAATTTTCTTCAAATTGCAAAAGGCAGTAACTGTTGTACTTTGCATGTCTTACTATATTTTTACTGTTGAAAACTTTCTGCAAGAGAGTTGTAAGTCAAGTTACAACAGTTTTGCAGAATAGTCGAATATCCATAGATGAACTAAATAATTCTGCAAAAGAGCAGTAAGTCTAGTTACAACTATATTGCAGTACAAATATACATGTTTAAATCTGAAATGTCCTGCAATACAGCGGTAACTACAATCTTATTAAATAAAACAAGTTATAACAAGTCTAGATAGAAAAATAGAAAATTGTTTTAAAAGTAATGTAATATCAACACACATGTCCAAAGCATGTTGCCAAAACATTGCTTTCTTCTAAATAAGGAAGTTTTAAGCTTCTCCTGAAAAATTTATAAAAACGCAGTTACAACAGTTTTGCGGGCAACCCTCGATTTGTGGCCCGGTCAACATCCGTAGCTTAAAATAGCATACTTGCGTTACGAAGGCAGCAACTAGTGATCCACTCGATTTGCTTTCCATTTCCTATTCGTGTTACGCGGGGTACTAAATGAGGACTTGTGGCCCGGTCAGTTTCCCATTGCTTCAATAATGTACGTGTGTTACGGAGGGATCAAGTACTAAAACACTTGTGGCACTGCTCATATCCTTTTGCTTTTGGGAAAGGTTGTGTATAACAGAGAGCACAACTTGGAAAATACTTGTGAGCCGGACCAATTCATTTTGCTTTTAAAAGTGTCTCTCTGTTACGGAAGGCACAACAACTGTACCACCTGTGACCCGGCCGATTTCTCATTACATTTAATAACACACGTGTGTTTCATGTGTTTCAGAAGGCACAACAACAAAAACACTTGCGGCCCGGTCAATTTCTTATTGTTTCTCATCACGTTCGTGTGTTTCCGAGAGCATAACCAAAAAAGCGCTTGAGTCCTGGTCATTTCCTATTGCTTTGAACACTTTATGTTGGACAGAAGGCAAAACCACAAAAAAACATTTGCGTCAGGAACATTTTCCTATTAAATTTAACGATATATGAGTGTTAATTAGGGTACACCTAAGAAACCACTAATTGTCCGGTACTTTTCCTATTGCTTTCAATTATGTACTTGCTATCTGGGGAGCACAACTGCTAAAACACTTGTGGCCCTGTCGGTGTCATATTCCTTTCAATAACGTAAGTATATTAAGTTGTGAACAGCTGCTAAAACAAATGTAACCCGGTCAATTTTCTATTGCTTTTATTAACATTCGTTGGTTACGTTGTGCACACCTACTACATATACGTATCCCTATCCATGTCCTATTGATTTTACTAATTTACATGACATTGTGCACACCTACTCAAACACTTGTGGTCCCGTACATGTCCTATTGCTGTTAATAACGTACGTGTGTTACGTTGTGCACAACTTTTAAAATGCGTGTAGTCAAATCAATTTCCTATTGTTTTTTTTTTATAATGTAGGGCACAACTTATGTGCCGATCCCTGTTTAAAGACTTATTGATTTTAATAACGTACGTACTAAACACTTGTAGCCAGGACCATTTCCTATTATTATTTGTTTCTATAATGAACGTGCGTTACCTAAAACACAACTGCTAAAACATTCATCGCCCGAACCATTTCATTTCCAATGGCTTTTAATAATGTACATGGGTTACCTATAGCACAAATACTAAAGTATTTGTAGCCCTGTCCATTAATTATTGCTTTTAATTACGTAGCGTTGTGCATAATAACTAAATCTCTTCTAGAACGGTCCATTTGGTATTCTTTAAAAAACGTACGTGTGTTACCTGAGGCAAAACTACTAAAACGTTATGGCCCGGTCCATTTGTTTCTGCTTCTAAAAATGAACGCGTGTTAAGTAGGACAAAACCACAAAAAAACCACTTGAAGCCTGGTGTATTATCCATTGCTTTAATCAATGTACGTGAGTAACGCAGGGCGCAACTTCTTAAGCATTTGTAGCCCGGTAAGTTTCAAATTGCCTTTGGAACTGTACGTATTACGTGGGAAACAACTGCAAAAACACGCTTGGTTTTATTTTGCTTTTAATAATGAGCATTTGTTATGAAGGGCAAAATTACTGAACAAACTTGTAGCCATGTTCATTTCCTATTCTTTTTAATGATAAACGTGTGTTACGTTGGGCACAACTCAGCAATTACTTATAGAGCGATCCATTTCCTATTGCCTTACGTTAACGGAAAAACTTCTAAAACACGTTAAGCCCGATCAATTTACTCTTGCTTTAAATAGTGTTTAAGTGTAACGAAGGGCACAACGTTTAAAATACTTGAAGCCCGGTCCATTTCTTATTGCCTTTAACAGTATACGCGTATAACGTTGTACACATCTACTACATTATTTGTGTCATATTGCTTTTAAGAACGTACGGTTGTTACCTTGCAAAAACAACTAAAACAAACAAATTACGGCCCGGTCCATTTATGTCTGTTATATAAGGCACAACTCCTACAACACTTGAGACCATGTCTATTTCCTATTGTTTTTAGTAATATCCATGTTTTACGATGAGCACAACTACTCAAACACTTGTGCCTGGTCCATTGCATATTGCTTTTAAAAGCGCACATGTGTTGTGCAGGGAACAACTGCTAAAAAACTTGCATTCGGGCCTATTTCCTATTGCTTTATATAATGCATATATGTCACACAGGGCAAAGCAATTAACACATTTGTTGCCGACCAATTTCCTATTTCTTTTCGAAACATTCGTGTGGTACATAGGGCACACATACTTATACAATGATAGCCCCTTACATCTCATATTGTTCTTAATATTGTACCTGAGTAACGTAGGACACGACTGCTAAAACATTTGTGGCACGGTCCATTTTTTATTTTTAATTATAATGGACGTGTGTTACACAGGACACAATTACTTAAACACTTGTAGCCCTGTTCATTTCACAACATTTAAAACGAGTGTAACCCGGTCGATATCCTATTGCTTTTAATAACGTACGTTTGTTACTTTTAGCACACTTAGTAAAACACTTGTTGCCGGCCTATGTTCTATGATTTTAATAACGTTCCTGTGTAACGTTGTGTCTAAATACTAAAACATTTGATGAACGGTCCATTTCTTATTCCTTTTAATAAGGTACTTATGATACGTTGTGCACAACCACTAAAGGACCTGATGTAGCGCGGTCTACTTTCTATTGTTTTAAATAATGTACGTGTGTAACGCAGGGCACATCTACTAAAACATGTGTAGGCCAATCTGTTTCTTATTTCTTTTAATAGCGTTGTGTGTTATGTAAAAAAAAAATAAAAAATAATATCAAACAGGGAATGCCGCGTACCAAAAACGCAGCCTCCCCAAAACGAGCCCCACAGCCATGTAAGCCTATCTAATAGAACAATTGTGGGCCGGTCCATTTCCTTCTGCTTTTAATAATATACGTGTGTTACGTAGGTCAAAACTACTTAAACACTTGTAGAACGTGCCATTCCAATTGCTTTTAATAATGTACTTACCTTACGTAGGACAACAGTTCCAAAACCCTTGCACTGCAGTCTATTTCCTAGTGTTTTAAATAACTAACGGAAGTTACGCATGGCAGAGCTGCTAAAACACTTTTGGCCGATCCATTTTTTATTTTTTTTAGAAACGTACGTGTGTTTAAAGACTTTTATTTTAAGATCATTTCAAACGTAAGTAAAATGTAGTTGAAGCGCGTTCATTAAAACTTGCCTGTGTTTCATAAAAGTAAATAATTTGAACCGAATATTAACTGCATTCACGCGAAGTAGAGTTAGGGTTTTGTTTATGAAAATTTTGCTCCAGCTATTGGTGCAATCAGTATCTTTTAAGCCATATAAAGGGTCAGATAGGCGGGGCCTAGCGCATGGTATGCTGAACTAACACGCACAGTCGAGATCATTTTTAGACGAGTGTTATTTAATTTACTTATTTAGTACATTTCCGACTGTGAGAAAAGACGGTTTTATTTCATTTAAATGTCTGTGCATTTAAGTGCAATAATGCTGATCTAACTTCAAATATCTGTATTATGTCCACATCTTAGGATAAGTGTCAATTTAAATTCTTAGTAAGAAAATTGGGAATTTCACGCAAATAGGATTTCTTAATTTCAAGGTTTGTGCTTTTAACGTTTTTTAATATCGTTACCTTTTTTAAATCTACACGTAGTTTTGCTGTGATATTCTTCCTTTCACTTTTTTTATATAATGTTAATATCAGCACAATATATAGTAAATGAATTAGCGTGTTAAAGATTTGTTTAAAGAGTCAGTACTTTGTCCAAATCATGAAATAAATCTATCGTTTTAATGACATTTTGAAATAGAAACACCTTGTGCCAAAGGAGACGCGAATTAAAAAATTTCAGGACTGATTCTTTTTGAAAAATAAACATATAGTTTGCACGGCTACTGCAGCCACAGCATAATTATGTCAACTGTTTTATATCCATGCCTCTATAAGAATTAGAGTAAATATATTCATTCATGACAGAATAATTAACAATACCACCATTTCAACCCGCTTTGAAACCCAAAACACCTGCAATGATACCGTTTATAATCCAGGTATTTCTACTGCCGCATAATTCCTCTTGATTAAAAGCATTATTACAAATAGCCATTTATCTTATGAGTAGCTGCCTGAAAACAAAATACTAAACGGAATCATTTATTCTGCTGTTACAGTAATAGCGGCAAGTTAAAAAATAAATTTATTATTATTATTTACAAAAAAGGATCACTGTGTTAATTTGTCAGGTTTTCGATTATCGTATTCCTCGATCTACTTACGTCAGCTTACTGTTCGCTCTTTCGTAACAATATACCGTTGTATTATTAATTAAAAAAAGAACAACATACATTTTGTAACAATATCTGAAGGTGAAGAACATTTGCATTTAATAATAAACGAAATGACTTTATTAACGTAAAACACTTGCCTTAGTCTAATATCTAGCCATGTTTTTAAAGGAATGGCACGCGTTGGCTGGATTTGTTCACTACTTTAAGCTTTCGTGAATAATTCGTAACACAATTTATAACTCTAATATGCCTATGATATATTTCTATAGTCAATTCGAGTGCATTAATATGATTAAAGCACTCGGAAAAGAAGGCGGAGTTTCGGACATGGAAGTAGCTCCTTCCGACTTTTCTAATTTATTCCCGCGCATAAAACAAAACAGAGAAATACAAATAATATCTGTATACATACGTCAGTCGCATGAAAAAGTTGTGTTTAAGAACCTAAATATTATTTTTGATTGCGTCAAGTAAGCCTTAGAATACCTTCACCTTGTTTTCCTTTAAAAAGGCTAAGAAAATTCAGGATTAACGTCATACAATGTTTTGATTCCGGGAGACAAAACAATGAATGAAAACCTCGTGAATTATTCCGCCAGGCACATCACCTCCGGGGAATGCTTCAATTTCGATAAAGCACTCCAAGCCATAGATTATTTCTTAATTAAGACCACAATCCATTTCAGGTAAATAATCTCGTCTAAATTTTATTTTGTTGTTAAAGTTCAGTATTTCATTCTCGAAAAAAGTATTTCTGCCACATGAAATTTAAAGAGATAATTTTCATTTATAGAATAAGCCCTTTCTTGCTATGTTGGGTATGTAACTTTTTCGTTTATATGGAGTTGAAAATACTAACACGCTGGCAAAAACTATTTAAACTTTAATATACGGTGAAACATACGACCGAATGCCACATAAATGCTAAATTGTTCTTGTTTTCCAGTGGTATTTGTTTCTATGGAATAAAATAGCTTGTTCGTTCTCCGATTGCATGGAAGATGGTCTTTAACATAACTATTTCAGTAATTTGAAATAGATGCATATTGATTTGTATGAATATATCTCTTAATGTCAAGACCGTACGCGGTTTGTAGTTCCGCTATTCCTTTTTTATTTACGTATATATTGAAGGGCATTTATCATCAATACACTTTCAACAATCAAATACATTTTGTCATAAGCAAGCGTTATAACCTAAGCCGTTACCAGATTTTATTTTCTACCGATTCTAAAAGGACCGAAACAACCTAAATTAATGTAATAATATAAAAATAATGATGATGATGATGTGATGATTGCGATCAAAATGATTATTGTAAAATGAAATAAAATGATGAGAAAAACCATTATAACAAAAACGCATATA
>JAFMSR010000009.1:867420-880922 GCA_022818135.1 Saxidomus purpurata | reverse complement strand
CTATGACAAAGCAGCACATTCTTTGCCTAAGTTAAAAAAAGGAGATTCAGTACATTTACAAATGGGGAAAATCTGGGAACCAGCAATCGTCCGCTCACAATACTCAGATAGGTCTTATAACATAGAAACCCATGATGGCGCAACATATCGCCGCAACCGCAAATACTTACACAAGGCACCAAAAATGCACAGCCAAGCAAAACATCACCGTGACAGTCAAACATTACCCCGTATTGAGCCTCACGAAATTGACATTGAGAAAAGTTCAAATTTTTCCTCGAACTCGGAAACTACAAATTACGCAACAAGAACAAGGTCAGGTCGAGAGGTTAAACCGTCTACAGTGTATGCAGGCAATGAATGGGTCAAGTGAAAACTAACGAATGACCCGAGTTATAATCAATTCTTTCGAGTTAATGCCGTAGTATCAGTTTCTGATGTATACAATTTTTCGCCTGCACGATTTAGTTGATTGGTAGATTACAGGTAGAAAATCATAGCAGAATATACCGCTTGCATAATAATCTTAAACTTTATACTAGCAATAGAGGTGTTAAATGACTGTATACCAAGGAGAGTAAAATTTAGAAATGTAGACTGAAGAGACTTTACTTTTCACGCAGGGAAAGAAAACGATGATGTTACCAGGATGTAAAGGTAGAACATTATACATTTGAAAGTGTTTCATTCTGAAAAATGCTTAATAAAAACCACATTATTTTCCAAGTGCAGATGAAATTAAATCGAAGATAAATAAACTCTAAATTTGAAAACAAAGGGGATGTTGTATTCTACACTAGTTTTAAGAACTATATTATTGACCAATTGTTGACTTACATTTCTGCGCATGCGCTATGTTGTTAAATGATTATATTGCCGCGTGGAAGGGCAGTCTTGAACAGATAGTACAATTTGTATTAATAGAAAGACGTGTCGTTATATATAAACCCTGCAACTTTAAGATAGTAAACGCCCAACATAACAGACACGTTACTAAATGATTGGCTAGTGATGGGAGAAACAAGTTTCAAGGTAAAGAAATCCAAGGAAAACCTTTGTTAAATAATAAAGAGCGTTTACCCAATCAGCTATGTTGTACTATAAATAATCAGTGATGAAATAAAAGCTATGAAAGTACCGAAATATATCTTGAAAATACCGGATAACATACAATAAAATACGCGCCCCCTTAAAGAGTAAGACTGTATTTCTAATTTTTAAAAGGACGCAGTAAAATGTTTTTATACTTGCTAACATTATTGTATATAAGAAGAGAATAATTGACCAGCATTTTACAATTAAAAGACATTAACCAATGAGTATTCTATGTAGGCCATTACTCAACCATTGTCAAATTAAACATAGCTGCTGAACTTGTATATTAACTAAATATCGTACAATAACTAGTAAATCACAGAGCAAAATTATCTATCAACAGAGGTTATGTCTTTTTTATTTATCCTCATAAAACTGTTCTGAATATTTGCCTTTATCAAGCTAATTCTAAAAGCGGGTTAGGAGAGGACGTCAAAAGGGTATATAGCCAGGTCCTTCCTGTTGACAGTGATAGTGATAAAATTTTGTAGGATATGTTATTTTATGTGATCATGTCGAATAGGTGAATGGTTATTTTGTTACATTTCAACCTTTTCATGCGATGTGCTATTGTATCAAATGCTTATGTATTCCATTAAAAAATAATTTGATATTTCAAACCTGTATATTGCCTTGTTATGAGTAGGTAAAACACAATGGCATAATTAATCGATATATGGACATTTGTCTCATAATATTGATATAAGGGCCATCATGGTCCCAATTTAGAATAATTATTTTATACACTTTAACGTCCGTTCATCAAGCAAAAATAATTATATATAAACAGGAAGCATCAGGACATGACGGGAACAGAGAACGCAATACAGAGAACAATGGCAGAGAACAGGAAAATGGGCCTGATGCGGAAGGACCGAACATAGAGCCAAACGTTGAAGGTATTTTAATAATTCATTTTTGTTTATCCCTGAACACTTCGTTTTCTTGGAACGAAATGTAGGTCTTCTTCTGCAAAATGACATTTATCATAGTGAAGAGGTGTAATTAGGAAAATATCAGTAGAGTGTGTGGTTGAACCAGAGACTTGTATGCCGATTAAACCCAAAGTAACATGTTGTTTAAAAGAAACAAGACTAATGAGGACACGAGATTAACTTAAGAACACCAAAATTATACACCTCTGAATTCATATCAATTTAGTGTGAGTAGTGGGAAACTGCCGAACCACTTGACCCCTAGCCTCCTGCACCTCATACGTACATTGACCTTTTGATGAACCCTAACCGCTTAACCTCCTACACCTCCAACGTTGACCCTAGGTGACCCTGAACCGATATTGTGCACCCAAGCATATTTAGTTGACTGACCCGTTTTACTGTCTTGTTGACCCTAGGTAACCCTTAACCGATTTGTAAGAATACTTTAAACCGCTTATATTAAATGAGCCGTGATTAGTCCCTCAAAATTGCATAGGTATGGTTTCAACAATAATTAATACATGAAAATGGCCCATGGTGAGTAAACACTAGTCCCATATTGTTCAGTCAGACTAGTTTAATTAAATAAGTAATTTTTATTGAGCATAAACTGAAGGGAGAGGGAAATGTATCACATGCTTTATAACATAAGATGGTCTAATTATTTAACCACCAACATGTTAAACATTATCACGAGCCTTTACTGGTAGAGGACTTTGAATTCAAATAATACCGCTATCCATGAATGTTTTACTGAGATTTAGTCCTACATTTTAACAGGAACAAAGTTAAAGAAAACTGTTTACCCTAAAATATTAACCCTAGGCACTTTATACAATAAACTGGGGATAAGACCAACAACAGAATATGTAAAGCTTTAACATTTATTCACTTAAACTTATAATACATGTACTAGTAAAGAATCAACCTTGAACAACAAAGAAACAACCATTGAACAATAAACAACCTTTGAACAATAAAATCACAGTTTACATGTATTTGACACTGGGCACTTGGAAAAGTTATAAAAGTATTTTATATAATAATAATAATAATAATAATAATAATAATAATAATAATAATAATTATAAATTCTTTATTTACAGAGGGTAATTGTAAAGATATATCAAAAGAACATTTACATACTTTAGTTAAAACATGGCCTTCTCTAAAAATATCCTAAATAATAAATTAACGTATTACAGACATATTTAAACATTCATCCATGAACAAAAACAGTTGTATCACATTTAGACAATCATTCACTGAACAAAGAGCACTAAAAGAAAAATAATGTACTATTACTATAAAAAACGAAACATGTCATGACCGCTTTAGTTTCCTTCAGCGAATGACACTCGTTTAAAGGTTTGACTGTACATTTTTACTGTAGAATATATTTCACACCTTATTTTATACAATAAACACATTATATTCTAGTATACGGTTCTATAATTGTTTGTTTTTGTTTTTTCATTTCATCAATGCTTTTTCAAAGATTTTTTAAATGAATTCAGAGATTGACAAAAACGAATATTAATAGGTATATTGTTCCAAGTATGTGCACAAATATTTGTAAAAGAATTTTGCATGTAAATAGTGCGCTGTTTAGGTATTTGAATATTGTTGTTGGTGGTAGTCAATACTGAGGTAGTGATCATTAAAAAATATATCATCATTAAACATTGAGCTAGAATTTTACATACATGGAAAAATTTGAGTTTTTTAAAGAACATATAGTAACATATAGTAATTGTATCCTAATTTAAAATCACTGCACCATACACATACTGAAATTTTAATCTGTAGAGAATTATTCTGTAAACCTGAAATGATTAATGAGTACTTGATAGAGTCAAACTAATGTCACATATAAAGTTTATTTATGAGGATGTTAAGGAATTGCAAAGATGGATAAATATATTTACATTAAAAGTGACGAGAGTGACTCCTACTTTCCGGATAGTAAGGTCTACCGATTTAAAATTCATTTAAATACACCTCTTACTTTTGATGGATTTTGGAAAGTTGCTTTAACAGAATTTTACGCACAAAAAACAAACAAGTCAAAGTATCCAAATCCATAAACAGTGACATTGTTTGCATTTCTACAGACATCATTAGAGAAAGTATAATACAACCTGTGTTGAGGCGTATGCGAAAAACCTCTACTACAGCATGGAACTATGTATTTGATACCCCCTATTATTTACCTTTAAAGAAAAAGGAAATTATAGAGTTTGAAACAAAAATAATATCAAACAGGGAATGCCACGTACAGGGAATGCCATGAAATCGCTATAAGAGATGGTGACAATGACGATTTTGCGTTATTTTTACAGTCACCATTGTATCTAACACTTCATTTTAAACGCTATCCATTTTATAATAGTTATGAGTCACTCTAAATTGTATATACCAGACGCACAGAAATGGATTGAGTTTTTAAAACAATTGTCTGCTAAAAAAAATCTTACACAAACTGGAGGTGGTAAAATGTTACATATGGCTTCAGGAGGGAAGGAGAATGTCAACACCAAATCAGTTGTGCTTAACTCAATAGCCCCGGCACAACAGACAGTTGAACAAGCCAAAAGTGAGTTGAAACGAGAATCTTTGAAAACTGCCGCTAAGTCAAAACATTTTAGTAACTTGAAAACAAGAGACAAGAACACATCGGCAAAAAAGCACAGCAAAGGTTTAAGTAAAAAGTTGAAATCGACAAAAAATCGGATGAACTACACCCACAAAAAATCCGCTGTCAAGAAAAGAAAATTAATTAGGAATATATTTGGATCTTACAAAAACAAACATTAATGTAACCACATTTTCAACTTTAATTAGTTGGATATAAATAGTCCGGTGAGAAGGGCATGTTTGAGTGCAATATCTGTTTAAAACCATTCGCTAGAACCTATAATATGTTACGTCATAAAATGTCTGCACATAAAACAGACAAAAATGATAATGATATTTTTGATTCGCCAAACACAAAAGGCGTGGACTTATCCGACGAGGAATTATCTGATGAAGAAATGGATATTAATCATAATGACGAGGATGAAGACGAACAGGATGATACTAACACTACTAATCCTTGGGCAAATCTTATGGAGGAAGCATTTGAACATTGTCAATCGGATTTCGAGAGACGTGTAAAACACCTTGTAAACGATAATGGACTAAATGAAAAACAAGCACGTAAAAGGGCATACTGGGACATGACAAGTCAATATCGCAGTGCCTTGATGAGTATTTTCTTGGAGAAAGCTGTTTGGTACAGTACTATAAAGAAGGACAGTCTGTATAAAGCTATATCAGAGACAGCAAATGATGTAAGAGATCTTGATAACTTTGAACCGGAGGAGGCTCTAAAGTATGCAGTTTATAAAAGGCGATTTCTATTTGACAAAATACTGATGCAATATGATGCTCCAGAAATTGAAAGTGATGTAGAAAATTCAAGAAATGATGAGGACAATGATACTGATGAGGATGATAACAATGACAGTTAACAACAGCGTATGGGACTGAGACAATATATCAATGTGCCTTTAAATATATATTTTCAGATATGTCATAAATGGATGTTAAGGATTACTACATTAAGTGTGCTTATGTCACTATGTGTCAGTTCATTTATGTGTATAAACAGAAATAAAAATGTTTAAATTGAATTGTCTTGAGAGTTTTTCTGTTTATGTACACTTTTGCCTATTTGTTTTGGATCATGTTAAATTGTCCTTAAATAATGATAAGACTGATAAAATCAGACGACCTGTCAACAACCTTTCGTCAACCAGCGTAGTATTCTTCAACACTAGTTCTACCATCACATTTTGTACCGAAAACAATTATAAAGTGTTGTAAAGAAGTATCGATGCGTTAAACTGCCGTTCGTTGTTATGCGTTGAATCAACTTCATTTACAAAAGTATAAACAAACGAGAAGAAAATTGAAAGCATCAACCTTCGACTAACTGACCTTTAAATCCATCCAAGTATAAAGTATAGCTAAATTAATGCGCTGTATGATTTGAGTTTGATGTTTATTGAATTAAAACCGAATGCAGTGACATTTTAATCGTCCATTTCAAACCTACTTTACATAATTTCTTTATTGCTAAACCTAACGGTCAGGACATAAAAGAAAATCATTTTGTTTGAAAAGGACCCTAATGTGAGGGTTTGCACAGCAAATATGCACGGTTCATGCTCATTTTTACTTATGTTTGCTCATTTTCACTAATTTGTGCTCATTTTTACTCATTTGCTGCTCATTTCTACCCAGTTTTGCTGATTTCTACTCATTTGTAGCTCATTTCTACTCATTTTTGCTCATTTTACTCATTTTTTGCTCATTTTTGCTCATTTGTATTTTTTAAAACTCATTTTTACTCATTTGTTGCTCATTTTTACTCATTTGTTGCTCAGTTTTACTCATTTGTGCTCATTTTTACTCAGTTGTTGCTCATTTCTACTCATTTGTATTTTTAACTCATTTTGCTCTTCTTTTTTTTGCTCATTTTTACTCATTTGTTGCTCATTTTTACTCATTTGTATATTTTAAAAATCATTTTTACTCATTTGTTGCTCATGATTTTATCAGTTTTATAAAATTTTATTTTATAAAAGTTTATTAAATACATTTATATCTTTCTAAACGTCCTGTTCCTAGTGTCAAATATTTTGTAGACTGTGATTTTATTGTTCAAAGGTTCTTTATTATAAGTTTGAATAAATAAATGTTAAAACTTTACAGATTCTGTTGTTGGTCTTATACCCGGTTTATTGTATAAAATGACTAGGGTTAATATTTTAGGGTAAACAGTTTTCTTTAACTTTGTTCCTGTAAAAATGTAGGACTAAATCTCAGTAAAACATTCATGGATAGCGGTATTATTTGAATTCAAAGTCCTCTACCAGTAAAGGCTCGTGATAATGTTTAACATGTTGGTGGTTAAATAATTAGACCATCTTATGTTATAAAGCATGTGATACATTTCCCTCTCCCTTCAGTTTATGCTCAATAAAAATTACTTATTTAATTAAACTAGTCTGACTGAACAATATGGGACTAGTGTTTACTCACCATGGGCCATTTTCCGGTATTAATTATTGTTGAAACCATACCTATGCAATTTTGAGGGACTAATCACGGCTCATTTAATAAAAGCGGTTTAAAGTATTCTTACAAATCGGTTAAGGGTTTTGGGGAGGCTGCGTTTTTGGTACGTGGCATTTCCTGTTTGATATTGTTTTTGTTTTTACCTAGGGTCAACAAGACAGTAAAACGGGTCAGTCAACTAAATATGCTTGGGTGCACAATATCGGTTCAGGGTCACCTAGGGTCAACGTTGGAGGTGTAGGAGGTTAAGCGGTTAGGGTTCATCAAAAGGTCAATGTACGTATGAGGTGCAGGAGGCTAGGGGTCAAGTGGTTCGGCAGTTTCCCACTACTAGTGTGAATTCGAAGTCATTGCTAATTTAGTTTATTTACATCTGTAATAGAATGTTTGACCTCAACAATACAGTAATTTGACATAGGTTCCATATGCTGATATGCATTTAAAGATATCAATATTGGTTAAACAGTAGTGATAGAATTAAGCAATGTTTGTGAAATCAGAATGCCGAGAATTCGAATTCTTTCTTTATATGAAAAGAATTTGCGAAGCCATGAAGGTGAAGCGTGGAAATGGTTAGCGATAACAGAATTTTTTATCATTAGGAATGGAAGTTTCTTGACCCGTGTCTTATGACTTTGCACATGTAATTCAGGTTTGTTTATGGCTGCTCGAGAAATGAATGTGGCTTTCAAGGGTAAACCATGTCAGAAATTACTATTTTTTAATAAAATGGATTGGAACAGTAAATCTAGTCATACTGATCAAATAATAAACTTTGCAAGTTACACGATGGTTTACATGCCCATTTTGTGGAAATATTAGTTTGATTGATGCAGAAATGCTTGTTCTACAGCGTAAACGCAGTCATGTATGGCATATTTTGATAAATATTCAGGTCATATAAAATTATTGTGTTTTACTGGTAGATTCATATTGCAAGCTTCTAGTAAAGATCAAGATAAGAATAACAAGAGGGCCATAATGGCCCTATATCGCTCACCTAACTACCATTGGCTATAATACAAGTGGTCATGATTTTATAACAATTCGTAGAGGTCCACTACACAATGCTAAGTAACATTCAAAATATCTAAGCTCTGTCTGCCTACCTGGTGTCTCAAAGTTTTCGCCATATAAGCCTATGTGAAATTAAGTGACCTCCCACATACCGGGAAGGTTTAATTTTGACACCAGGGTCTTTATTTGAACAATCTTGGTAGAGGTCCACTAGGTATTTCTACATGCCAAACATCTAATCTATAGGCCTTGAGGTTTCAGAGAAGAAGATTTTTAAAGATTTTCCTATATAAGCCTATGAAAAATAAAGTGACCCCTGGGCGGGGTCAATTTTGACCCGGGGGTCATAATTCAAACAATCTTGGTAGAGGTCCACTAGACAATGCTACATGCCAAATATCTAAGCTCTACGCCTTCTGGTTTCAGGCAAGAACATTTTTAAAGTTTTTCCTATATAGCCTATGAAAAATCAAGTGACCCCCGGGCGGGGTCAATTTTGACCCGGGGGTCATAATTCGAACAATCTTGGTAGAGGTCCACTAGACAATGCTACATGCTAAATATCTAAGCTCTACGCCTTCTGGTTTTAGACAAGAACATTTTAAAAGTTTTTCCTATATAGCCTATGTAAAACCAAGTGACCCCGGGCGGATTCAATTTTGACCCGTGGGTCATAATTTGAACAATCTTGGTAGAGGTCCACTAGACAATGCTACATGCCAAATATCTAAGCTCTAGGCCTTGTGGTTTCAGAGAAGAAGATTTTTAAAGTGTTTCTTATGTGTTGCCATAGCAACCAGAGTTCTGCAAGGAATGGAATTCTTGGAACAACTTTGATAGAGCTTCGTGCAATGAACATCCCTGCAAAGTTTAATCAACATTGGCCCAGTGGTTTCAGAGGAGATGTCGTTTGAAGGAAATGGTGGACGGACGGACGACGGACGACAGACGCCGGACGGAATGCGATCCTAATAGCTCACTCTGGCACTTTGTGCCAGGTGAGCTAAAAACAAAATCACTGGGTCAGAACAGAAACGTGTTTAAGGTTTTTTTCATACACCAATCCATGTCCAATTTTTGGGATCGCTATATACCGCTGCTTTTGCGTACATGTATTTACTTATAATTATTAAAGTGAAATTAATGTTGCCTTTGTTAACTTACAGTCTACAGACTCAGAGTTTCGGATGAGAATAGTTTTAATTCTTTGAAGTATGGTTCAGTTTTTTAAAAGTATATCTGTTTGTTATTTGGTGAGCTACTAGATATATTTTTTCTTGTAGTTCTGCTAGAAAACGAAATCATCCGCTTAACACAAAATCAAAGAAAATATCTTCCTGACGACATCAAATGTTTGATCTGCGACAAGAATGTGCGCGATGCCACCTTCCGTGCATGTGGGCACTTACTTGTGTGCCAACATTGTATGATGTTATACGTGAATTGTCCGGTATGCGATAGCAAGATTAAGGCTTGGGATGCAACGTCGTGGGGCTTATAATTATAAATACATGAAAGTATTCGTTGTCTCAAGAAAGGGACAGCTAGAGTTATTCGGCTGTGAACATTCAAACAAAAAGCAAAGCTTTACATTTTTTCTATAATTATTATTACAAAATGCTAATTTATTTGGCATTTCCATGAATCTCATCAACATTTTGTGTACGAGCTCTTTAAAATGCTGTATCTTGCTCTAGTATGAATGTCTTAAGTTCTCGTACGTAATTGGTACTTATAAGATACTACATTATCTTGGTAAGATCTTATTGCTGTTTCAGTCAGAAAATTTGTCATATTTTTAGCTCAAGTATTGGAGTTGGTGTCGCTAATCAACGCTTTAAGTTTTGCATACAAATTAATCATAAGGCCATATCTCAATAATCTACCAATGAATTTAATTTTATTACTGTCTTCTGAGAAGGAACCATACCGCCAAATTAGATGACCGAATATATTTCAAATTATGGCTCTTATATGAGTAGACATTGAATATCCTGTTTAAAGTTCTGCATGCATGTTTGCTACTTCCTAATACATTGCAGATACGGCTCGAAACTGCCAATATCTATAAACATGATAAATATGGCCATATAACAATGTACCGTTACTCTTTCTGAATTTCAACCAGACCATCCCTCTCTTACAGTAAGTAAAAGTAGGTGGTTAAACGTTTGAATGTTGGTGTTAATATTTGAATGAAACTTTTATGACAGTTGTTGTGACATGTCTGCTGTCTTAATCTGTTGGATTTTTCAACAGTACATTTTAAAACCGTCACCATGTTAGATTTGTCCATCTTTTGTTTTGGATATCATCATTAATTATCGAAGAGGTTCTAATTGCAAATTTAATGATGGAATGGAAAAAAGTGTAGATCAATTATGATCAGTCGGCAACGCTCCACATTTGACATAAATACATCACTTGTCGTCTGCACGGCGAGGGTGAGATTGATATTTTAAGTTTTTCAAATCTGCTGCAGATAAGGGATGAACTGTTGTGCCATATACTTCTTTATAGATTTTATAGAACTTTTTACTAAATTTGTGTGTTGTAACTGACTTGTAATTTTATGTACTAAAATTGAAACTGTTATATTTTTTGATACATTATATATTTTTGTTATTTATATTGTGCCATAATAGTGTTGCCTTTTTAGCTCAACTGAGCACTGTGACCTAAAGATGAGCTCTTAATATCGCATGATGTCCATCGTCCGTCTACTGCCCTCTGCCTACAATTAACCTTTGTTAATAATCTAGAGGCTACATTTGACCCCAAATCATCATGAAAATCGGTCAGAATCGTTTCGCTCAGGGATCTGGGTCAACTTCGAATCTTGGTTCTCTGCGGCCAAAAACATCAAATCAAATAATAGGAAAACCTTATGAACATTATAGAATACACATTTTTTTACCAAATCATCATGAAAATTATTCTGAATGTATGTTTTGATGAACTCTAGGTCAATATATAATTTGGGTCACGCATGATTAAAAACCAAGTCACCAGGACCACGTTGTTCGAAACTTTAACCGACTGCTAAGCTAATCGTTGATTAATTTTTGATTGAAAAAAATATTTTTTAATGACTACAATAGCAAAATATTTTGATTTTGTTTCAAATAAAGAGTTTTTAGTCCTCATTCTCTTTAATTCTTTTAAACTGTAGAAATGTTACATTTATTTAGTCAGAATATTTTTTTTTGGATGAAATCTAGGTGAAGAACGAACTGGGTCACGTAGGTTTAAAAACTAGGTCACCAGGTCAAATCATAGTAAAACCTTGTGAACACTTTAGAAGTCACATTTAACGCCAAATCATCCAAATAAATTAGCCGGACTGTATGTCTTCATGAACTCTAGGTCAAGTGTGCAACTAATTAATGTAGGGTCACAAACTAGGACGACAGGTGAAATAACTAAACACATCGTTGTGAACACTGTAGAAACCACGTTTTACATACAGTCATCGTGAACATTTAGTCAGCATATTTGTCTTGATAAACTGTAGGTCAAGTTTGAAACTAGGTCAGTCACTATATAAAATCGTAGAAATACCACGTGAACACCCCAGTAGATATTTGTCTTGATAAACTAAATGGGTCACGTGGGTTTAAAAACTAGGTCACTAAATGTCAGATCGTAGAAAAACTATGTGAACACCCAACAATTTAAGTTATATTTTCTACCCAGTCATCTTGCAAATTGGTCAGAATGTTTGTCTTGTTGAACCCTAGATCAAGATCGAAACTGGGTAACGTTAAAATAAGGTGTCTAGTTTTTCTGCGTCCCAACTATAGACAAGAAGTTAAAATTGTTTCCTCTGGCAGTGCTTCAGCAACTTTAATTATTCATCTGTTCTATGTAACGGACTTAATTGTAAATACATTATGTTTTACACTGTAAAATGTAAACACACTTACTTATTTTCATATTGTTTTAAGATTATAAATTGTGAAGTATTTTCTTTCTTTTTATAACAATATATTGCAATTTTAGTGTTTTAAAATGTTCTATTTTGAATATGTACACATACTAGTATATGCTGTTATAAAATGCACTATGTCTTTAAAAATGCACCTTGTTACAAAGTACTTAACATGATGATGAAGATATGTAAATATATTGTATATATATTTTGAGATGTACATGACAATAGTAGGGATTTGGGTTATCAAGTTTACACGCGTAAACTGCATTTTTGTGTTAACTGCAAACGCATTGTTTTCAAATCGGTGGTGCACAATGAAAAATTGTTTCGAGTTCAAGTGCTCAAAATTGATCTAGTACTTCAAGACATCAAATTTTTATCTGTTTTCCCAGAGTTCTGCAGTTTCTGTAATTGCAATGATTATAATTTGATTAAACAACTGTATGACAATCAAAGAGGATATATTACATGATTTATTGCATCTTTTTAAAAAAAATATTCTTGTTTGGTTTTCAATACTAGTACTTCAGGAACTGGGGGTGTAATAGACACTATTCCAAAACATATGAAACTTAATATTTTCATACTCTACATCTACTCTGGCTACAGTGCAAAATTTGAAGACATTTCACCGTTTATGTAAAACGTTCTATCCTTTTTTGTTGCCCCGCCCAAACTTGAGCAATACTGGCCATATTTAAAAGTACCCAATAAAATTAAAAAAGGCATGTTTGCAATTATTTATGTATATTTGTTTTTGTTCTCGATTTCACCAAATATTTCAGGCTATGCAGAATTATAAAACATCTATTAAAAGTTCATAAGTTTAACACGGGTAACAAGAATATGCAATAATGCCAAAAAAAAACATAAAATAGGGTATACAATTGACCTAATTTTCTTCAGTCAGTTCGTCCGTTGCCATTACTAAGGAATCAATGGATGGGGTTTCATGAGACTTAAAATTTGTATATAATAGCATGACAACTTTCGTCAAGATTGGCTTTGTATCTACAGAGTTAATTATTGCCTTTTAATTGTTATTTTCTTCATAATTCAGTATGTAAACATTAAAATTCTACTTCTCTACAACCAGTTATCAAAATTTGATTGTAATTGACTCAAATGATTTAATGATCACTCTTTCTAATATCCACACCATGCCCTTGGGTTGTTTTTCGAAATGACGCCTTCAAGGGGGTGTAATGCTTTTCTTAAATATTCCATATATAGAAACTTAAGAATTTTTGTTATCTGAGACTTGTAGTCCTGCTTTAATTTAACTAACAGCTGAGTTCTGTAGGAAAATTTAGAAACTGGATTTTTACAGAAACGATGCCCTTAAGGGATGAAGTGCTTTTCTTACATAATTATTCTATATGGAAACTGAA
>JAFMSR010000009.1:824282-836621 GCA_022818135.1 Saxidomus purpurata | reverse complement strand
CTTTAAAGTTTAATTTTAAGTTTTGTTTCTTTTCAGAAAATTGAATAAATGATTTAATGAATGACAAACATTTCGTACTTTTACATTACAACACTTTTTAATTTATCTTTTAATCAAGGGTAAGCTACAAGTTTATAATATACATGCACATTTACATGTGTGTATCATTGTATGTGCAATAACTCCCCATGTGGTCTAGATAAAAGATGTATGACGACCCCCGTGACTGACCATGCTGACAAACTTCGATTGCTCGAACTACCGATCCCTCAAACTGAAATCGCCGGACCCTTCGAGTTCAAGCGAACGAAGTTTAACTGTATATCGGCTGTTGAGAAAGCAGGAAATCCTAACCATTTTGATTTGCCTCAGCGAAAACACAATGTTATCCCTGCTAAATTGAAACAAGATGTTGATGTGCGTCGTCAGGTGACTATGTCATTCTGGGAGCTATTGACACGACACACGTCAAAACTTTAACCATGAAGGGAACCAATGTTGGTGGTATGTGATATTTGACAATCAACAGGTGGGAAACAGTTTTTAGAGCCTAAATATTAACTTAAAAGAAATGACAGTTTCCATAGAAAATATATTTTTATACAAAAAAGAACAAGTTTTATCAAAAATGCTAACTTTAACTGGTTGATTTTGATGTCTATATTAAAGAATTTTTCTAGCGAAATGGATCCAGAACAAATGAATCTGCTGCTGTGGGGTGACAGAGCTGCATGCGCGGCTATCACTACCTTTGCTGTAAAAGCATTTCATCGACTATCAATGCTGAATATACCTTGAAAATTATTTCTTTATCTGTTTTTCTGTAAATAGCATTTTTTTTCACCAGCATAAGGATACCGCCAGCAAAGGTTCCACCACTCTAGACATAGAGTACACAAAAATGGTCACTACAGCCGGAAATGTAGGTGTCTTGCATTTATTACTGATATTAAACTCATGTTATGTTTCCAAAATATTTGGAAAGCATTGAAAATAATAATTTCTACTATACTGGTTGGAGACCACCAGACACGGACGACAATCAAACGGGACACTTGCAAAAATGCGTGATTTATTGTTCTAATATGCCTACTGTATGGTTTATTTCTATAAGTCAATTCGAGTGCTTTATGTAGGCAGAGTTTCGGACATGAAAGTAGCTCCTTCCGACTTTTCTACTTTACTCCTGTGCACTAAATTAAATCAAATATATAGAAAAAGGAATAATATTGTATAAGTACATCAGTCACATGAAAAAGTTTTGTTTAAGAGCCTAAATATCATTTTTGATTACGTCAAGTAGCCCTTAGAGTACCGTCCCATTGCTTTCGTTTCAAACAGTCCAGAAATTCAGCATTCACAGTCAGTCACGCATTGTTTTGATTCCGGGAGACAAAACAAAGAATGAAAACGTTTATGTCATCACACTGACGTCATTACTCCACATTAAAACATTCAAAAGTTTTAATTACAGTATGCATTTAATTGATTGTCTCCTTTGTTCGGTTCTGAATCTTACATCTTCTGCATAATGTCACAGTCAGTTATTTTTATATTTCATGTATTAGATGTTTAAAACTAAAATAAGTTTGTATAATATAGTGTGTTATCTTGAATGGTTGCCTGTACAGATGAGTGAATTCCAACAGCCACTATGTATGCAATTTTACACATTACTGCCGAACTGAAAAAAGGTCCGTAGTAGTTACCATCATTTTAAAACATTTCGGCTTATAAGATAATAAGAATCAAAATAATTTATGGCTTTGTCCTAGTGAATCATTCCGCCAGGCACATCGCCTCGCGGAGGAATGCTTCAATTCGAACAAAGCACTCAAAGTCATAGATTATTTCCTAATTAATATTTACAGTCATATATGTATTGTTGATCAAACAGACACTTGATTTCAATCATCAAAGTGCAAAAATGACAGTATAATGTAAGTATTAATAATTTGATCAAGAAATCTCACTATTTTGTTAGTCACTGAAAGCATGTTAACATTGTCGAGAGGAAATTGAAAATGACATACTGTGCATGCTCAATATTTCTGTAAGGCCCGGCAAATAAAAATCACAAGTTTAACTTTTTTCATGAAATTTCATTTATGTGTCAAATGATTGAAACATTTTACACAATTCAAAAGCTAACATCACAAAAAATAAAATCTTTTTTAAAAATACTGTCCGGATACATGGTACAGTTGGGCAATATAATTAAGCAATTTGGTGACCTCACTACCTGGCCGCAAAAGTGTATAAATGATCTTTTCCTAGAAGTTTTATTTTGGGAGAAGAACCTAACTTACTTCTGTTAAAAGTTTGCTAGATACAAAAATTACCAGAGTTATCATAAAATATGTTTAGATAGCATCCAGATGTAGGACTTCAACCAGTACTGGTATGAACAATTCAACTTCAGGAAAATGCTGTTACACAATGCAGAGCTGAAAATTATAATTTGGTATTTGACAAACTGTTATGGACATTAGGGTTCATCACAAGGATAACACGAAAATAGACACCACGCTACAGTATCCGACAGTATATTTCCAGTGGTCACATGCTGCTGTTACAGAATCAGTAGAATGCTGACTCAGTTTGTCTTATTATGGGCGTGAAACATTGATAAAACATTGAGGCATAATGATATAAACATGATAAATTTACAAATGTTCTTGTTTTCTTTTCAGGTAAGGGATATCACCTACATATCCATATCTTATGATCAGACCTGTCACATATATGGTAAAATGTCAGGTTTTAATAGACTTTAAGTTAACAGTTCATAAACAATTGTATCCCTGTACAGTACTCATGGTACTACTGGTACTGTGGTTTGTTGTTCTAACGTGGTGCGTAGTCCTTAAGTTGTGCATGTACGATTTCCCTTAATTTTCATAAAAATAATTCTCAGCTCGCACATCCGGGTACTGATAATTTTTGCAGTTTTACCTATTCTCGGCTTTGCCGTGATGTCATACTTTTGCAAACATCTATAGAGCTATTATAAAAACAATCTAGTTTCAAGGTAAACAAAGATCGTCAACTTCTTGGTTATTATAATATTTCAAAGGTATAGATGCATAGAGACCAGCGATGACAGCCGAGGAGTCACCTTACCTAATTAATTGTGGCAAACTGAGGCATTTTTTGCCATAGGTTCTTTTCTGAAATTGTATAAATTTATCATTTTGCGTTCATTGAACACATAATATTTGTTTCGAAAATTTAATCTGCTAGATGTAGGGAGTGCCCCTTTAAGCGACATAAGTACTTACATGACAAAAAAGCCTATAAAATTTATTTCTGGGGGCTCAAACTGGCATGTTGGTTACTGAGGAAGAGAAACAGCTGTACATTGCAGTATTTAACATTTATATGCACAAATGCAAATTTAAAGCATTTTTGTTGGTATATATGGACAATGAAATAACCATGTATTTTTGACACAGGGACTTAAGGGTTAATGAAACATGTAAAAGTTACTTCTCTGTTTACCAACAAGCGTCCTTCTAAGAAGCAATTTAAATCAAATTTTCATCATATAATTTTTTTAATATGAAAGCACATAACTTTACTGAAGCAAGTTTTTCTATTCCGACCTTGGATAAACAATGAAATAGCTGTACATGCCATTGGGTGAAAAGTGTCTGATAGATTTTCACTTGCAATTTCAATTGCTCCCACATGTTACAATGAAAAGGTCTAGTTCTCTAACCCGCCCCTTCCCGCCCACGTTGCCAATGCATACATACTGTCACTTTTGGTATAGTGGCATCTGCCTTGGGAGTAGGGTGAGGGTCAAAGTTTTGAATCCCAGCAGTGGTTAGATCTGATTGGCCGGTTGCTGAACCGACAGCTAGTTAAATAATGGTTAACGTATGCATCTATATAGTCCTGACTGACCAGTGTCTGGTGTTAGTGTATAGAGTTCGGCAGGTAAATGTGCTTTAAGAAAAGTGTTACAAGAGTCAGAAATGGTTGGTCCTTTAAGTAGGGGCGATGCTAAACTGAAATTTGTTTTCAAAATGATGGAAGGAATCCAATTGTAGAAGGATTGCATGGCGTCATGTACATGTTATCCCTCTCTCCCTGACCGGCCAGACAGGAACTTTTTGGGGTGACTCTTCCTTTCAATGTAAAATAACATTGATCAACACCATTCTTAAAGAACATTTACAGAAATCAGTGCTACATGTTTTTCTTAAAACTGTTTATTAAATTTTGTGTATTCTGGTTTTTATGATATTTTATTAAGAAATGATATTTGATTTATAGTAAAATTTGTATGTAAGACTGTGGATATAGCGAAATCAGGATATAAGGAATATATTTTCTCTGTCCGAGATTCTTTCTTTATTTTACTTTTCTTATGAAAATGTTATATGGGTATAACAAACTCCGGATAATGATATGGTACCAATGAGTTTGTTATAAACAAAGTTACCAGTGTATGCCCTTTACTTTTCTATTGATTTAGTGCCCAGTGCCAGTGGTATTAGGTTAATGTACCAATAATATACTTGATATTTTCTGAAACAGTCTTTATTTAAGTGATGGTCTTATTGCATATTGCTTTAGGTTTCCTTAACTTTGTGTGTTGTCCACAGTTTTAAACCCCTAAATTCAATATACATGCAGTCACCCTGTACATTTTGGACTTGATGGTATGTTGATTATTAAACAATACGTATTTGCCAATAAATAGTGTGCACTGTTGAAAAAGATCACAATTTTAAAAGTGAAATAGTTTTATCATTTTCTGTATTTGAATCAGAAAGGCAGAAATTAATGTCTGGTATTATTAACTTGGGATTTTCAACAAAATGCTGCAGTTCTGATAGCTGTCATTTTCATTAAAAAAATAGTAGAAAAAAGTGGTCTGTACATTATTCATTGGAACAATTAATCTTATCCTCTTGTTTTAAGAAATGAAGCTGGTCCCTCATTAATCCACAGCCTATTCAAGTTGTTTTATTGCCTTAGGCAGTACTTAAACCTTTGGTTCAATTTCTCCCTTATCAGTACGTTATGTAAGATTACATAACATAGATATGTCAGAGGGGCCATAAAGTACACTATAGTCTCAATTTTGAGCACTGAACCATGATTTTACTGAGATCTTACTGTAATTAGTTTAGTTTATACTTACAGTTTAAATTCAATATTCAAGGACAAAATTCAGGCTATACTGAAGAACTATTGGTCAGCGGGACGCTTTATTTTATATTCGCACCATTTGTTCAGTTTTATTGAAATGCATTTAACAGCTGTATTTCATAATCAGTTGATTGAACCATAGTTGGAATTGTAGAATTATTTTTCAAATTGGAAGTTTCTGATTGAAAATCATTTTTGGAAGTTTAAAAACTAAACTGAAGAAGTGTTGTTCTATGGGAAATTTTGAGTAAATATCAGATATCAAGTGGTAAAGTCTTTTTTAATGAGTTCCAAGTTAGACACTATGTAAAATATGACAATCTTTTTTTTATTTAAATAACAGTTCAATCATTCAGGCAATTTAAGTCCAGATATGTTTAAGAGTCTCAAAGAATTAGAAATGTCTAGGATTTCACTAAGTACACAATGTTTAAACACAGAGTATTTTGATTTGAATCTATAAAATGCTGCTCAAGGTTTATAGATCTGTGATATTACATCTGTCATTTAAGGGAGTTTAATAATATTTAGACATTTAACAATAAATCACACAAAATAAAAGATTTTACTTCAAAATGATGGCCAGGCAGCCAGAATCAGCCTTCAGCTCGAAAAGTCATTAGTTCATACTAATTCATTTTAGCTTAAAAATATTTTATATTTAGCAAACATTACAAGTTTGATAAATTACTTTGCATTAAACAAATCCTAATACACTACATAGACAATCTACTGTAAATCCTGTACATTTTGATACCTGGGTCAACATATTTGTTAAACATCATAACCATTTTTGCCAAGCAGCTTACGAAAGCTCAATATAGGTGTCCAAATAATGGTTCGGTGTATGTGCATGCGTGTGTCCTTGTGAGCGAGCTTGCGTCTGTCTGAATTTAGTTTGACACGGCTGTAACTTATCCATGGATCAAATGATTATTAAACAACTTGGCACAAATGTTCAACACAATGAGACGTACTGTCATGCGCCAGGTCCCTAAGTCTAAAGTCAAGGTCACACTTAGAGGTTAAAGGTCAAACTCAAGAATGACTGTCAGGGGCATTTCTTCTTCATGCATGAAAGGATTTTGATGTTACTTTTCACAAATGTTCACCATCAAGAGACGCATTGTCATGTGCAAGAACCAGGTCCCTAGGTCTAAGGTCAATTTCACACTTAGAGGTTAAAGGTCAAACTCAAGAATGACTGTCCGGAGCATTTCTTCTTTATGCATGAAAGGATTTTGATGTTACTTGGCACAAATGTTCACCACCATGAGACTTAGTGTCATGTGCAAGAACCAGGTCCCTAGGTCTAAGGTCACACTTAGAGGTTAAAGGTCAAATTCAAGAATATCTTTGTCCACAGCATTTCCTCTTCATGTATGGAGGGATTTTGATGTTACCTGGCACAAATGTTCACCACCATGAGCTTCCTTTGTTTTTAGAATTACTTCCCTTTGTTTTACTATAGATAGCTTATATTGTAAGATTTTTATTACTCGCCGTAGAGAAAATTCAAGACTACTTTTATGTGGTACAACATGCATGTTACATCCAATATTTAGGTGAATTTTGACCTATCTCTATTTGGTAAGGAGTTAGTCCTTTTGACAGCTGGCAAGGATGACATGTTGCACGTGGGCATCTAGTTTAGTTTTTAGCAATTTGCTTACACTTTTGCCTCTTGTGCAGATCAAAATCATGTAGTCTGCACTGTTAACTATTCTGAGTCAGTAAATTTTCAGTATGTGTATCAGTTATTAGTTGTAAGACTTAAAACAAAATGCAATTGATAATTTTTCTTCTTAATTCATTGTAGAAAAAAGCGTCATGTACATGCAGTGATGAGGGAAGTTCAATAGACCAAGATATGAAAACAACAGAAAACAGTCTATCATTGCAATTGTTAACTGAAGGATTCTGTGGTGATCCAGATGGCTGTATCAGTTTAGAAGATGAAGTCTTTTTTTATTCATCATATTACCTTGGTGATGAGACTTGACATCATATGCATAAAAGTAGATTTTTCAGTTTCAACGGAATAAACAAAACAGGAAAACAAAAGCATGAAATGAAAAGAGTTGATAATTGAGGTGAGACAATGGAACACTTGATGTATTGACAACATGCAGTTAGCACTAAAGGAGAACAGTAGCTGGTGATGAAGAATATAGCATGCGAAATAACCTTAGTAATTTATATATATAATTGTAATCACAGCATGGTGAAAGCAAGCTCAAATATCAAGGTCGCACTTTAATAACAAATGGACGCATGAGAACTTTTTTCATTTTTTTCAGGTTGTAACTTTTTAATGCATCGAGAGATTTTGAATTGATTTGGACAATGCAGAAATGCAGTGCTTTAGCAATTTAATAGAATACTATTTAGTACTGCAGTACATACAGTATTGGTTACTACAAAACTAAAGTACGACAGTGACATTAATAACAATGTTATTGGTTACTTATATGGCAGTCAGTTCTCTTGAAGAATGAATCTTCATTGCAGCTTTCAGTCATAATATTCTAGTGTATGAAAAACAAAAATTAGGAAAAACTGAAAGAACAGGACTGTTTATTGTAGTGGCTAATTTTTATTCAGTCACCTTCAAAACAATTTACCAATGTCTCGACCTGCGGAAATGTTTCTATACCCCAGTTGCACAAAGTGTAAGGGGGTATACTGGATTCAGCTTGACTGTCTGTCCGTCTATCCGTAGACTTATGGAACTCAATCCCTGAAAAACTCTTGGTTAGAATTGAATTATTATTCACAGAAATGATACGTTCCGTGCCTTGATGTGCATGGTCCATGTTTCTGGTAACTAGGTCGAAGGTCACATTAACAGGCTTTTGATATTAAATTATTTTGCACTCTATCTCCAAAACCCCTTATCACAAATTAATGATATTTCACAAAGTAATAAATATCATGCCTTGTTGGACTTGGTCAATGTTTTGGGTCACTACGTCAAGGTGACAGGTGTTTAAGATAATTAAATATTGTGCACTCTGATTTTCTTAACCCTCTGGTCAAAATAATGCTACACAGAAGAGATAAATAGCATGCCTACAGTCATTGTGCATAGTCCAATTATAAGCATCAAATGTGATATAATTAAGAATACTGTGTCAGTATGGCATTCAGAGATGGGTTTTTTGGGGGGTATTCATTACCTTCAGTGATAGTTCTATTTTATTATGCTACCTTGAGGTGGGGGTGTGGGGCATTGTTATAGTTGCCGCTTTGACTATGGTGTGTTTATCCATTCTTTTCTCCCTCATTTGTTTGGGACCTATTTCACAGTAACTACTGGCGTGTTCCACTTGATCGATTATTTTTCACACTTATACAAAGTCTATGAAGCTGTATCCGGCTACCTTACCACTGCCTTCGTTTAAATGCCTTGAGATAAAATCCAAAGTTAAAAGTAATACTTGCCTTAATTCTAGTTTTAGCTAAATGGTAGAGCTGCTATGGGGCAGTAATTGCGTATTTGTATCAATACAAGAGTCATGGGTTTGATCACTTTAATGCCGAATTAAGGAAGAAGTATCCTTATGGCAAGTTAGGCAGTCCATCTGTAACATGTGCAATGAGTAGCGGTGCGCGATAAGACCGGTATATTGCAATTTCCTTCAGATGCGATACATACCGGTATGGTTACACCCCATACTGTGGTATTTTCAAGTAAGCGCAAAGCTACAATTTCTCGGTCATTTCTTAGCTGCATGCTTTTTTTGTCACGGCAATGACAGACAGTAACTAATAACTGTCAGTATATAATTCAATTGTTAACAAATAGAATTTAATGACTTTGCCGAAGGAAGTGTGAATACTTCAAAGTAAATTTTATTTATGAAGTAATAAATGTGTCCCTGTATTTGTTGTTGAATAAAACACAGGAGTTCAAATGCGTAGTATTTTTTAAAAAATGAGTACATAACACAAGTGATTTTTTTTGCATTTGAACGAATAACTATTTTATTTATGAAATAACATCCGTTCTAGCGGTGTTCATCGTTTAAAAAAGCAATGATTTGGAGCACTAATACACAGTAATTAGCCATTTTTAACAGCGCATCAGTACGACAGATAATTGTTTATAAGACTATTACAAAGCTGAGGAGGAGGATATTTTGATTCTAACATGACCAGATATTACAAAAGGTTAATAAATGCAAAGCGTTTTCTATGCGAACACTCATTTAACGTCATGCGGTGCAATATGACGTAATGTTTACAGCATATCGGTTCCTGCATTGTTTGATTTAATATAGCATAATTTTTCAATTCTTTGTACATAGAGACAAAACCATGAATCATTTTAGAATAAACGATGAAATGATGACACATATTTATTATTACAATTTTTTCTTGCACGTCTATATTCAACTTGTAGCAGTACATCATTGTAACTTGAAAACACAAAATGCAATTGGACAGGTTGTTTACATACGTCTTGCAAATACTTCCTTTTTAGCACCTTGCCGGCCTTTGATAAAAGTACTGTATTTTATCGTAAAATAATAAACAACCTTATTATGTTTATGCCACTTGTGTTAGTATAACTCATATTCTAAATCATATTCTAACACGATTGGAAATTTCTCCTATATACACAAAGAAGGATTTGAGCGTAATGAAACTATTAAGTATATCACGCTAGGGGTCTGGAACTATTTTTGACTGCTGAAATTACCTCCCTTGTAATTTTCACACGACATCTACGAGTGTGCCTGTGCTAATACGCTTGGATTGGTATTGTTGTTAATGAATTCACGTGATGTAAAAAAAATTGCAGTAAAATTTTCTACACTTCCGGCATCGCCAGCAATATCAGACACAACAAAAATAAGACGTATAGCGCTTTTTTGAGAAGTAAAAAAGAACAGCCAAAATTTCACGAAACGCATGGAATGCACGGAAAAAGACAGCGACTTCATGAAAATGCAGCAAATAGTACCCCATCGAACATGTTTTTGTTTAACGGTTTAGAATGGAAATAAATTTTATTTTTAAGTGATATACCGGTTATTATATCACTGTGTATTGGTAGATGGTTTTTATATTGTTATGAAAGAGACTTTATGTTGAGTCTTTCTCCAGACACGCAGGCAGACATTATCACTGCTTTTAATAATACATCACGCTATCTGGATGATATTCTTAATATGGATAACCCGTTTTTTGGTCAATTGGTGGACACTATTTATCCCCGGGAACTCCAGTTAATTAAAACTAACAATTTGGATACTGGTGCTTCATTTTTAGATTTACATCTCTCTATTTATAACAATATTATACATACCAAAATTTATGACAAGAGGGATGATTTTAATTTTAGTATTGTAAATTTCCCCCATTTGGATGGGGATGTACCTCATGCTACATCTTATGGGGTATACATTTCTCAGTTAATTCGGTTTGCCAGAGCGTGTAGTTATGTTGAGGATTTCAATGAACGTAATCAATATATTACAAATAAACTTCTTCAACAGGGCTACCGTTATTACAAATTGCGTAAATATTTTGCTAAATTTTACTATCGTAATTCTGATTTGGTTTTGAAATTCAATAGTAATCTAAAGACTCTTCTGCGAGAAGGTATTTCAAAACCCGATTTTTATGGGGATGTGGTTTACAAACTTCGTAAGATTTTGGGTCATGGCAATTTTCCAACTGTATTTGCTAAAATTATAAAACGTTTTGTTAAAAGAGGTTACGACCCAACTGTTTTGAGACACACCGCATGTTTGGTGTTCAACCCGTTTACAGTTGGACGCTATGCTTCCCTCTTTGATTGTGTCTGACGGAAGAGGGGGAGGACTCTGTGATGGGCAGTTTTTAAATCCCACTGGGACGAAACTGTTTTGATTTCTGTCCTCTGGCCTGTTTCGTCGGGCCCTTAAGGGTGTTTCTCTTGGTGCTCTGCCTTCTGCAAAGGCATTGAGTACATACGTTTTTTGGTTCTCAAAGTTTGCTTTTTATATATTTATACACGAGCATTTTTGTGTTTTACATACCATGCCTTTTGTTTCCATTGCGTGTGTTAGAGATTCACCTAGCAGGGATTACTTTTATTTACACTGTCCTGTGACTTTGGAACATGGTGGGGGTAAGAGTGAGGTTGGGTGCGCACCATAAACCGGTTTAAGCTCCCCAGTGGTGTTTTTGCCACTGACCGTTCCAAGGCGGTGCCCCACTGTGTTCCTTTAATTGTTCATTTGTCCTCGTGTGTTTGCTTTGTATGCTAGTGTGTGTTGGTAGTGTATATGTGTGTGTGTGTACATGATTGTGGGTGTGTGTCGTGTGTATGTGCGTGTGTGTGTGTGTGTGTGTGTTGGTGGTGTGCACTTCTGGGTGCTGTGGGGTTCGTTTTGGGGAGGCTGCGTTTTTGGTACGTGGCATTCCCTGTTTGATATTATTTTTGTTTTGAAATTAATCACTCAGGCCTTCGTAATTAGATTACTACGCATTAACACTCCCCGCAGTGAAATATTTACCGGTATATCACTCAAAAGTGAAATCTATTTCCTAAATACTATACGTTTTGCAATTTATCAGGATAATGAAAAGTCTGACAAGAGCGATTCCTATAGTAGTTAGTCTCGAGAGCGATTAAGTTGTTAACAAGAATATGGAAATTTTGTACATGCACAAATTAAAGAATCTATGTTAATTGAACCAGAAGCATGGCCATGACTATTCTCAACTGCCGATGTTATAGTCTTATTTTGATAACTGAAATCATATGATCGAGTTCTAAGTATAAATGCGCTCTGACGTGTTGCATATATTCTATACATACATATGACATATAAGGGTGAAAACGAGAATTTGTAATTCGAGTTTCAATTATTTATTTTCTGTCCAAACCCACGGTAGCTGTGGTTTTGTTTGCGACGGACAAAAAGAAACGACTCTCTGGGTCCAATATTTCAACTTGTAAAGCTAAAATTGGCCGAGATGTTAGAACTTTTTTTAATGCATCAAATAATTATTGTTCCCATATGCCCCACTTGAACTGATTTTTGCCGGTATGATTATACAATGGTAATGCTAGGTCAGCAAAATAGTGTACAAGGTTCTGTGATAGTTTGCTAATACTAGAAATCTTTCAACATCCTTCTTTGAACTTGGAGCTGGCGAGTTGAAAACTGTGTCAATGTC
>JAFMSR010000009.1:790303-823782 GCA_022818135.1 Saxidomus purpurata | reverse complement strand
TGGGAGAAGAGTTATCTATTTGTTTGATATCTCTGACTACTACAGCAAAGTTATAAATAAATACTGTAAGTGGTTAGTGATATAGGTGCTTGACAGTGCCAGTTGCAAACAATACTTTAATTAGGGATTTCCGAGTCCAAACAGAAAAAGATTTCCACATAGTTATCTATCCTTGCTTACAGATAGGTGGTATGCTGGTACATAGGTCTTTCAACTTTCAAAGTATGTTTCAAATGAATAGGTATGGTAAATTTCAAGGCAATATAGTAATAGTTCCATGCACTTTCTATGTGGAAAAAGGGCCATAATTCTGAAATAAACCTTGATAGAATTATGTGCTGTTTGTCAATGGAAATAATAATGGTTAATAAGTATTTTAAGTCTGAAAGCCATATCTACACTGGTTTTGAAAAAATGAATAGTACGTAAAACTTAAAGTGTGACGCCGACGCCGAGGCAAGAATAAGTACAACGTCTTCGCTTGGCTAATTCATAAAACATGTTACTATGTCGCATATGTTATCACAAATGAGATGTGACATAACTAATTAGATAATGACATGCTATTCAACAGGATGACATGTGAATATGGTAATAAACTGCTTAGCTTACCATGGCTTATAATAGGGATACGGAAAGTACATACTAATTGATATTGTAACAGCTGTAGTAAGTCTATCGAACTAATTATTCACAGCTTTTTACTTGACAATTAAATTAATAAAATGTATTCTGAAACAAAACTTTAATTAAGATCAGTACAAAACAATAAATGAACTTCAAAAATAATACTAAAATCATTTACTTATAACAAATGTATCAGTGAATATTACAATGATATTATAAAAGTAAGTACATAAAACAACTTAGTCATAAACACAAGTATATAAAAGCATGAGAACAAACTGTCTACACTCAGCCAATCAAACATTTACCAATACAATTTTCTGTCTAATATCTATACTAAAATAAAACACCTGTTACGCACAACAAGCAAATAGTTGTCGGTTACTACAAAAACAAGAACAACATTTTGTTTCCTTTTAGTTTATATTGAAATAAATATAATTATAAGTCAAAACATTAAAGTATTAGAACCATAATAAGCAATGTTTCAAAAGCAGCCTTCAAAGTTCAAATAAACCAAATGGTATATAAACAAGCGGGGGTGTTTCAAATTTGCAGTAGCCATGCCCATAGTTTCATAGTTTTAATATTAAAGTATACAATGCCGAGATTCAATTTTAACACAATCAGCGTTTTTATTCCACCAGTAAATGGTCCCTATCAAAACAAAAATAATATCAAACAGGGAATGCCACGTACCAAAAACGCAGCCTCCCCAAAACGAGCCCCACAGCACCCAGAAGTGCACACCACCAACACACAGACAAACAAACAACACACACACACACACACAATCATGTACACACACACACACATACACTACCAACAAGTCATGATACATCTGATTATTTCACTTTTTTATGTCCATAACAATACAGGGGACAGAAATCAAAGAAAAATGGCAACTGGGCACCATTTTATTTCTGATTATTATCTTTTTAATAATATAATTGCAAGAATTATGAATGTTTGAAATGCAGATTTTAAAAAGATCAGCTTTGACATTGGTCATTATAATTTTTCCCAACCTTTTTTGAAAGCTTAACACGTTTATTATGTTTTAAAACAAATTAAGATTTGTTTTCAAAAAGACATTCATTTTGTGTTATAAATTTAAAAATCAAAGAAAAAAGCAAGACAAAGGTGGCTCTGGTTGGATTTTGACCTACATCGGAAAGTGACATAAAATTACAAAATTAGCGTGATTGACCACTGCACCATGGATACTGTAACCGACAGTTTGTATTTTTTTAATTTTATACATATTTATGGCAACTAAAAGTTGATTACTATGGGTCTAATACCTTAAACAGCAAATTTATCGACTTTAATAACACATCTGATCAGATTTATCCAGTTAAAGATAAATACAAAACATATTTGCATTCAAAACGGCAATTCATTCCTATCAGAACATACATCAACAATTACATACCATATCAACCGTGATTAGTCGGCTTAGCACACAGGCACCGTATTCAATATTGGATTTAACTCATGTAGAGTCAGACATGTGAACAAAGACCACTGGTGAGACGCTACAAATAATTATGTATTTTATTAGCAGGTGGTTTTTATTCACACTCTCTTCTTCTATAGATGAATAGTGCACTGTGAACACCATGCTGGTCTTTATTCGAATGTTTGTCTTTATTCGGAGGTCGTCTTTACACAGATTAGACTGTATTTAGCTTTTCACCACTTCGGCCTGCTTCAGAAAGGAACGACATTTTTTACATACATGCATGTTCTACATTAAGTGATAAATAAATTTACGATTAGGACAGAAGTTATACTTACCCTTATTTTAAAATCTGTGAACAATCTTTTGTTTTTTACCCAGTATATAGGTCAAACCATTCTGAAAACAAATAATTTGAGTTTGTAATTTGTTAAATGACGACATTGCTAAAAGTCATCTAATTGAAAAGAAGTTGTATACAATCTCAGAAAGCAATTCCACATAGTTTGTAAGTGAACGAATTCTTGTGTTTCAACCGACATATCAATTCTAAGTTCATTAACTTTTCAATCTACTCCATTATACAAAGAACCTCGATGATTGCTCAGAAAATACCAACATATTAACGTTGTTTACTAAGTGTTCAGAGTAAGCGGACATATGTACTTTACACGCGGAAAAGACTTCTACGTATAAAAGAGCAGAAAATGGTCAGTGTAAGCGATTTTAAAGATATTGGAAAGTACGACATTTAACGTAAACGGAACCCGTCGTATGTCGTAAAACCATTATTCTATTGGACTTATACACAGGATTTGCTATATATATAAATGGAGCCAATGCATACATGTATCGAGTGAGCGGGGGCGTAATAGTTAAAAGCCTTTAAGTCTTGCATTTTTTAAGTGATCCATTTTGTAAAGATCTGAGGCTGGCCTTATAGAAATTGACTTAAAAATGTGCTCACACATAGTAAGACCCAGTTTGTTGATGACTGGATGTTAAGAGAGCAGACTTTGAAATTAAGAGCACCACCCAACCATCTTTTGATTAGAACATACATCCGGTCTAGAGGGGGCTGTATAAACGAAAACTACGGAGATCTTTCAATTGCGTGTGCTTGTTTGAAATAATATTGTATAAATAACCTATACGAAATTATGAAAACAATCGTTAGTATTTATTCATTGTAGAAATTAAAATTCGAAAGGAAATTGTCGAATTCATGTACTAGATCAGGTGTGTTCGGGTACATATACATTGCATTGCACCTCTATCCAAGATAGATGACATATTTGCTTTTTCATTTGTGTTTCTTTACAAAAAGTTATTTTTATTCCAACTTAAGTAGGTCATTAATTTTTAAGCATATCTGTGAATATTATAAATATGTTCTTCTAAAAAGGTTTTCTTTAAATCTTGCCATTCATTTGTTTTAAGATTAGAACTGTTTGTTTTGTTTATTTCCATTAAAAGCTTCACATCCAAGAAAACAAAAGGTTGACGTACTTCAGCATAGCTATTAAACTATTTACAAGTTATTGTAGTTTGTGATTATTTAAGAGGACAAGTGAATTGCATTTGGTGAAAACTTATTAATATCTTTTAAACCTTTTAATTCTTTTATGAAACATACATTTACTTCAGAACATTGAACATATAATATGAAATAGTCATATAGAATATGCTAACACATTAATTTTGCTACCTACGGTTGTGAGATATGTTGATGATTGATACTTTTATATGTATCATTACTGTGAACCTAAATTTATTACAGTTTGTACTCAGTTTGTACTACTGCAGACAAATCTATAATTTAGCTCATACAATTGTATAACATAATATGTTCGAATGATTAGAATAACCTTATCATTTATATATCCCCGGTAAAAATAAACGATATCTATCCCCACATTATATTAGAAGAACACAAGGTTAAGACAGTTATTTTGAGGAATTGGTCCTTGCATATTGTGGAATGATGAAATATTCTTAGTTAGTTATACTTACACGCATATATGCATAAGGTATGGACTAGCCACCCAATCTTACACTGGTAACTAATAACTCAAATCGTATATTTAAGGCATTTGTGTAAATAAAGAATGGCATACATGGTTTTTCCATTGCAAAACGATTTTCAGAATAAACTTCAATTCCAAAATAGATCAAACACGGTTGGATTTAGATAATTTTGAGAAAAAAATACTTTTGTTTCTTCTATAAATAACGTGAGTGGGGTTATATTAAGTTTACAGTGCGGATTTCGTCTAGTTTTAGAACTGGTGGTACAAGTGATTCAGTAAGACCTAGCTCAATCCAAAATATAAATGCATCAGAATCAAAATATGCATGCGTCTGTGCACGTTTTTTTATTGAAAAATGTCTTAACTAAATAGTAAACCCTCAACAACGCATTGATTGAGCAAAACTAATGTTACCTTTTTACACGACTAATGAACAACGTAGTCGGATGCCTATAGTTTACTATTTTTAGAACTGATACAGTATTCCTGAGATGTGATAGAAGGAATAAATTTGTTTGAAATCTTGAATTTGTGTATGTCCCGAACAACATGGGACCAGTATTAGATTTGGGTGACGAGTCCATACTCTATGCATCTGTGCCTACATACGTCTTAAATGATCTTGCTTTATATGCGTTTTTGTTATAATGGTTTTTCTCATCATTTTATTTCATTTTACAATATCATTTTGAGCGCGAGAATCACATCATCATCATCAGTATTTTATGTTTTTATATTAATTTCGGTTGTTTCGGTATTTCTAGAATCAGTAGAAAATAAAACTGGAAACGGCGTAGGTTATAACGCTTGCCTATGACAAAGTGTATTTGATTGTTGAAAGTGTATTGATGATAAATGCCCTTCTATATATACGTAAATAAAAAAAAGAATAGCGGAAGTACAAAACGCGTACCGTCTTGACATTAAGAGATATAGTCATACAAATCGATATGCATTTATTTCAAATTACTAAAATTGGTATGTTAAAGACAATTTTCCATGCACTCGGAGCACGAGCAAGTAATTTTATTCCATAGGAACAAATACCACTGGAAAACAAGAACAATTTAGCATTTATGTGTCATTCGGTCGTATGTTCACTGTATATTAGATTTAATCTATTCTTGCAAGCGTTTTAGTATTTACAACTCCATATAAACGAATAAGTTACATACCCAACATAGCGAGATAGGATCTAATTCTAAAAAAAAATAAAATCTTTTTAAATTTCATGTGGCAGAAATACTTTTATCGAGAATGAAATACTGAACTTTAACAACAAAATACAATTTAGACGAGGTTACTTACTTGAAATTGATTGTGGTTTTAACTATAAATTGTGTTCCGAATAATTCACGAAATCTTAAAGTAGTGAACAGATCTAGTCACCGCGCAACACTCCTTTAAAAACATGTCTAGATACTAGACTAAGGCAAGTGTTTTACGTTGATAACGTCATTTCGTTTATTTGTTATTAAAATGCAAATGTTCTTCACCTTCAGCTATTGTTACAAAATGTATGGTGTTTTTTTAATTAATAATACAACGGTATATTGTTATGAAAGAGCGAACAGTAAGCTGACGTAAGTAGATCGAGGAATACGATAATCGAAAATCTGAAAAATTAACACAGTAATCTTTTTTTGTAAATAATAATAATAAATTTATTTTTTAACTTGCCGCTATTACTGTAACAATATGAGTTAAAAACAATCTTAATACGTTTAAGAATAATTGATTCCGTTTAGTATTTTGTTGTCAGGCAGCTACTCATAAAATAAATGGCTATTTGTAATAATGCATTTAAATCAAAAGGAATTATACGGCAGTAGATATACCTGAATTATAAACGGTATCATTGTAGGTTATTTGGGTTTCAAAGCGGGTTGAAATGGTGGTATTGTTAACTATTCGGCCATGAATGAATATATTTACTCTAATTCTTATAGAGGCATGAAGATAAAACAGTTGACATAATTATGCTGTGACTGCAGTAGCCGTGCAAACTATATGTTTTTTTTTTAAATAACAATCAATCCTGAATTTGTTTAATTCGCGTCTCCTTTGGCAAAAGGTATTTCTATTTCCAAATGTCATTAAAACGATAAATTTATTTCATAATTTGGACAAAGTACTGACTCTTAAAAAAAATCTTTAACAAGCTAATTCATTTACTATATATTGTGCTGATATTAACATTATATAAAAGAAAGTGAAAGGAACAATATCACAGCAAAACTACGTGTAGATTTAACAATGGTAACGATATTAAAAAAGGTTAAAAGCACAAACCTTGAAATTAAGAAATCCTATTTGCGTGAGATTCCTCATTTTCTTAATAAGAATTTAAATTGACACTTATCCAAAGATGTGGACATAATACAGATATTTGAAGTTAGATCAGCATTTATTGCACTAAAATGCACAAACATTTAAATGAAATAAAACCGTCTTTTCTCACAGTCGACAATGTACTAAACAAGTAAATTAAATAACACTCGTCTAAAGATGATCTCGAAATTTACTGTGCGGGTTAGTTCAGCATACCATGCGCTAGGCCTCGCCTATCTGACCCTTTATATGACTTAAAAGATACTGATTGCACCAATAGCTGGAGTAAAATTTTCATAAACAAAACCCTAACCCTACTACGCGTGAATGCAGTTAATATTCGGTTCAAATTATTTACTTTTATGAAACACAGGCAAGTTTTAACTACATTTTACTTACGTTTGAAATGATCTTAAAATAAAAGTCTTTAAACACACGTACGTTTCTAAAAAAATAAAAAATGAATCGACCAAAAGTGTCTTAGCAGCTCTGCACTGCGTAACTTCCGTTAGTTATTTAAAACACTAGGAAATAGACTGCAGTGCAAGGGTTTCTGAATTTTTGTCCTACGTAACTTACGTACATTATTAAAAGCAATTGGAATGGCACGTTCTACAAGTGTTTAAGTAGTTTTGACCTACGTAACACACGTACATTATTAAAAGCAGTAGGAAATGGACCGGCCCACAATTGTTCTATTAGATGGGCTTACATAACACACGACATTATTAAAGATTGGCCTACACATATTTTAGTAGATGTGCCCTGCGTAACACACGTACATTATTTAAAACAATAGAAAGTAGACCGCGCTACATCAGGTCCTTTAGTGGTTGTGCACAACGTATCATACGTACATTATTAAAAGGAATAAGAAATGGACCGTTCATCAAATGTTTTAGTATTTACACAAAATGTTACACAGGAACGTTATTAAAATCATAGGACATAGGCCGGGCAACAAGTGTTTCACTAAGTGTGCTAAAAGTAACAAACGTACGTTATTAAAATCAATAGGATATGGACCGGGTTGTACCCGTTTTAAATGTTGTGAAATGAACAGGGCTACAAGTGTTTCAGTAATTGTGTCTTATGTAACACACGTCCATTATAATAAAAAATAAAAAATGGACCGTGCCAAAAATGTTTTAGATGTGGTGTCCTACGTTACTCAGGTGCAATATTAAGAACAAAAGGAGATGTAAGGGGCTATAATTGTATAAGTATGTGTACCCTATGTACCACACGCATGTTTCGAAAAGAAACAGGAAATTGGTCGGCAACAAATGTGTTAATTGCTTTGCCCTGTGTGACATATGTGCATTACATAAAGCAATAGGAAATAGGCCCGGGTGCAAGTTATTTAGCAGGTGTTCCCTACACAATCAATGTGCGCTTTATGCTTTAGGCAACATGCACAAGTGTTTTAGTAGTTAGTATAACACACATATTATTAAAAACAATAGGAAATAGATATGGTCTCAAGTGTTTTAGGAGTTGTGCCTTATATAACACACATAAATGGACCGGGCCGCAATTTGTTTGTTTTAGTTGTTTTTGCAAGGTAACAACCGTACGTTCTTAAAAGCAATATGACACAAATAATGTAGTAGATGTGTACAACGTTATACGCGTACATTGTTAAAGGCAATAAGAATTGGACCGGGCTTCAAGTGTTTAAACGTTGTGCCCTACGTTACACTTAAACATTATTAAAAGCAAGAGTAAATTGATCGGGCTTAACGTGTTTGAGTAGTTTTCCGTTAACGTAAGGCAATAGGAAATGGATAGTTCTATAAGTGATTGATGAGCTGTGCCCAACGTAACACACGTATGCTATTAAAAGGAATAGGAAATGAACATGGCTACAAGTTTGTTAAGTAATTGTGCCCTTCTTAACAAATGCTCATTATTAAAAGCAAAATAAAATCAAGCGTGCTTTAGCAGTTGTTTCTTACGTAATACGTACAGTTCCAATTTACAGGCAATTTGAAACTTACCGGGCTACAAATGCTTAGGAAGTTGCGCCCTGCGTTACTCACGTACATTGATTAAAGCAATGGGTAATACACCGGGCTTCAAGTGTTGTTTTTTTGTGGTTTTGCCCTACTTAACATGCGTTTATTTTTAGAAGCAGAAACAAATGGACCGGGCCAGAATGTTTTAGTAGTTTTGCCTCAGGTAACACACGTACGTTTTTTAAAAGAATACCAAATGGACCGTTCTAGAAGAGATTTAGTAATTATGCACAACGTTACGTAATTAAAGGCAATAATAAATGGACAGAGCTACAAATACTTTAGTAGTTGTACTATAGGTAACACATGTACATTATTAAAAGCCATTGGAAATGGATCGGGCGATGAATTTTTTAGCAGTTGTGTCTTAGGTAACACACGTTCATTATAGAAAAAATAATAATAGGAAATGGTCCTGGCTACAAGTGTTTAGTACGTACGTTATTACAATCAATAAGTCTTTAAACATGGTTCGGCACATAAGTTGTACCCTTCACTATGAAAAGCAATAGGAAATTGATTTGACTACACGCATTTTAAAAGTTGTGCACAACGTAACACACGTACGTTTTTAACAGCAATATGACATGTACGGGACCACAAGTGTTTGAGTAGGTGTGCACAATGTAACACATGTAAATTAGTAAAATCAATAGGACATAGATAGGGATACGTATGTGTAGTAGGTGTGCACAACGTAACAAACGACTGTTAATAAAAGCAATAGAAAATTGACCGGGCTACATTTGTTTTAGCAGCTGTTCACAACTTAATATACTTACGTTATTGAAAGGAATATGACACTGTCAGGGCCACAAGTGTTTTAGCAGTTGTGCTCTCCAGAGAACAAGTACATAATTAAAAGCAATAGGAAAAGTACCGGACAACTAGTGGTTTCGTTGGTGTACCCTAATTAACACTCATATGTCATTGAATTTAATAGGAAAATGTTCCTGACGCAATTGTTTTTTGTGGTTGTGCCTTCTGTCCAACATAAAATATTCAAAGCAATAGAAATGACCAGGACTCAAGTGCTTTTTTGGTTATGCTCTCGGTAACACACGAACGTGATGAGAAACAATAAGAAATGGACCGGGCCGCAAGTGTTTTTGTTGTTGTGCCTTCTGAAACACACGTGTGTTATTAAATGTAATTGGAAATGGGCCGGGTCACAGGTGGTACAGTTCGTGTGCCTTCCGTAACAGAGAGACACTTTTAAAAGCAAAATAAATTGGTCCGGCTCACAAGTATTTTTCAAGTTGTGCTTTCTGTTATACACAACCTTTCCCAAAAGCAAAATGATACGAGCAGTGCCACAAGTGTTTTAGTACTTGATCCCTTCGGAACACACGTACATTATTTAAGCAATAGGAAACTGACAGGACCACAAGTCCTCATTTAGTACCCTGCGTAACACAAGTACATTATTGAAAGCAATAGGAAATGGAAAGCAACTCGAGTGGATCACTAGTTGCTGCCTTCGTAAAGCAAGTATGCTATTTAAAGCTACGGATGTTGACCGGGTCACAAGTGTTTTTGTAGTTGTTACATCCGCGACTCACGTACACTATTAAAGACATTAGAAAATGCCATGCCGACAAACGATTCTGTAGTTATGCCCTCCGTAAATCAGTCACAGTCGATTCTTCATGATTCGATACGTTGGGGACCAAGTTTTTACTTCGAATAATCCATGGGTTCGAATAATCGGAAGTTCCGAAGATGGCCAGCTGATTGTTTTGTAAATCGTCAATATGTATAGCTATCACGGACGCTCGTAATATATATATATCTATATATATTATTAAATGAAAGGAAAGGGAAAACAAAAATAAATCAGATCAAACTTTAAATTATTTTGCATTAAAACATTGTAAATATACATGTTTGCATACATTTCTTATTATTTACAAGTAAAATGCGTTGACAGGAAATAGAACTAACATATTTACAACTACATCACTATTTCGTTGTCATCTAATCTGGGTATCCTCTAAGGACTGGGTCATTTGTTAGATTGCTCAGTACGAATGGAAAGGAAGATATCTGCTGATCTGGGTATCCCCCCACCCCGTCACCGGGTCCTTCGCCAGATTGCTCAGCCAAAATTTCTTCTGCACAAGTTTAAGTCATTTTTTCTTCTGACAGTTAACTTAAAAGTCCTGCCTTTAAAGGGCATGGGAAAAGTTATGTTTTCACGAGTTTGTTAACTTATCATGTTTGAAACTAAAGGTGAACATCTTTACCCGACTTTCAAAAAAAAAAAAAAGTTTTTTTCGTTTGATAGCAAACAAACAAAGTTAAAAGCGAGTGTGTAATTATGACACCTAAGCACATATAACGCGCAGTCCGGGTGTCGTTTTTCACAAGTTGAGCGTGTCAGTAATTATTGGCTTGATTGGAATGCATTTCGAATAATGGGTGTGAAATTCCTTACAAACAATTTCAATCAGACTGAAATACCACTTCGAATAACACCAGGTATTCGTAAAATCCATTTCGAATAACCCGTTTATTTTTATATACATTTATATATAAAACATTTCGGGACCGAATATTGTCTTCGGATTACACCAGGTATACGAATAATAGGTTGTTGAATACTCGGGGTCGAACTGGACATGTTTTAAGCCAATAGGAAATGGACCGGGCAGCAAAGGATTTCATAGTGGTGCTTTTCATAGCAGACGTACACATTAAGGCGCAATATGACATGTCCCTGGTCACAAGTATGTTTCTAGTCGTGCCATACGTGATCCACGTCCATTATTCAAAGCAATAAGAAATGGACCATGCTACAAATGGTTCGGTAGTTGTACCCTCCGTAACACACGGTCAGTATTAAAATCAAATGGAAAATGGAAATGATGTCATACTGTTTGAAGTGTATCATTCATAACTCACGTACATTTATAAAGCAATAGGAAATGGGCTGGGCCACTAATCTTTAAGTTGTTTTGCCTGCCGAAACACACACAAACATGCACAATTAAAATAAGTAGGAATGGACAGGGCCACACGTATTTACGTAGTTGTGTCTTTCGTAACCGACGTGACGTATCAAAAGCAAAGGAAAATTGATCGGGTCACAAGAGTTTCTGAAGTTGTGCTCTCCATAACACATGAACTTTATAAGAATGAATAAGAAATGGACCGATTCAAAACTGTTTTAGCTGTTGTGCCATCCGTACCACACGAGCATTATTAGAAGCAATGAGATATGGACCGTGCTACAAATGTTTTTTTTTTAATTGTGTTATCCGTTACAGACGTACACCATCAACAGAAATTGGAAATGGACCGGGCCACAATTTGCTTAGTAGTGATGCCCTCCGTTAAACGCGGACATTATCAAAAGCAAATGGAAATAGACCGAGTAAAAAGTGTGTTTGAAGTTACATTTACACCTACATTTTAAAAGGCGATATGTGGTCGTGTCACAAATGCTTAGTAGTTGTAACCATCCAAAAAAAGCATGCACACTGTTAAAAGCAATAGGAATTTGAGAGTGTCACACGTGTCTTTGAAGATATGCCAGCCGTAACTCACGTTCATTAAAAATAACAATAGGAGTAAGGCCTGGCTACACATGTTTTAGTAATTGTGTCCGCCATAATACATGTTTATTATTAAAAGCAATAAGAAACTGGCCTGTCTACAAAGGTTAAGTAGTTGTGCCCTCCTTGACAAACGAACACTATTGTAATCAATTGAAAATGGAACTGTCCGCAAGTGGTTTAGCACTTGCTCCTTCTGTAACACACTTCCATTTTTTGAAAAAATAAAAACTCGTTTTATGAAACGTCAGAAATGGAATTATTGTCTAAATACCCAAATCAGTAAAACTTTGTTTTTGAAACCGACCAACGGACACCTAATCGTTGCAGTTAAAAAATTGCAACATTGTGACCTAGGAATAATCGTAATGGGCCGATGAGTTTTGTTCAAGCTGCAATCATAAGGACGTTTCAACAGAATCTCATTATTTTGTTTTAACATGAAAATAGCAATATCGTTGCGTGAAGACTGTAAACCGTAGTTTCTTTTTTCTGTTTTGAAGTCGAATATTAAGCATGCGATACTTATCTTATAAGATATACGTAAAGCAAATAACCTTTATTTGCCGATTGAAATAAAGCATGAGAACGGTATCATACGTCTGTTTTGATAATACTTGCAACTGACGATGCTCAAGCAAGATGCACACAAATGAAAAGTGTTAGAAATAATAAATTATGTTACATGTAAACTTTGGTGCAAATCTAAAAATGTCAGGTCCACATCGACAGAAAAATGAACTCAACAGCTTAACTCCACAACTTCATAAATATCGGAACCAGTTTACGTTTTATTTTTCTAAGGTACACTATAAAAGGAATTCACATAGTATTCGAAAACATGATGATCTCAAGCTATAAGCGTAAATGAAAACGTTTATCTCGGCACACTTCTATGATTTTGTTAGCTAGAGATTAAAACATTTATTGAGCTAATCATCTTTGTCTACATTCAGAATTTATTTGTTACTTTGTCCCTGTCTATGACCCGACGACACGGAAGGCGGGACACACGTACACATTTTATGGTTTCTTTCCAGAAGATGAAATATTTGAGTTTAACATCAACGATTTTATTTCCAAAATATAACAGTTCATACAGTACCATTGCAAACGGATAAATACATTAAAAAAACATCATTTTACTACATTAGCTTTAACACACCCTTACGAAGAAGTCATCAGGTGCACACTATTTGTCATACGGTAAATGTCATCTAGTCGATTTATATTTTATTTTATAACTCTTATATACTTTTATACGGAGATTTACATTTGTATGTTATAATAATAATAATAATAATAATAATAATAATAATAATAATAATAATAATAATAATAATAATAATAATAATAATAATAATAATAATAATAATGATAATAATAACAATAATAAAAGTAATAATTTTGATAATAATAATGATAATAATAGTAAGCTGGATAGTCCAATTTGTTCATATTTCAATAATTTTACTATATGTGTATGCATATTATACACTATATATAAATATCAGCGAAAACGGTAGTTTTTGATACAATTATGCTAAACATGTACAAGATAAGTTAGATGAAATGATATAAATAGAGCTATAGCAAGACAGTATGCGTTTCATGGTGTTTAAATCATTCATTGAAGTACCGGTTTGTAGTTTAATTATTTGCAAGGTATATTCTCCCTTAAACAATTGGTGGTCTTCATTTTAGTATTAAATAGCAGTAGTGTTATGTATATTCCAATCTCCAATTTTCACCTTTATCATTGTAAAATGCTTTAACAAATAAATGCACATTGGAAATCCTAAACAAAATAACATCATGTCAAGAAAAAAACAGAAGAGAAAGTAAAGATGTCACCCAAGTAGGACAGGACAATAAAAATTGAATGTTCTCAACCAACCTGATTCACCACATGATGTTCACTATTTCCTTTCATGAGCGCAATTTCTATCATCTGGACTATTTTTTCCATAACTTTTTGTGGGTATGTTTCAATGTCTCGATAATCAGCCTTATTACACCATAGCAGTAACAACCCTTGAATGGTGATAGCATGTTTTGACAGGTCACCAATTGATAGGCTTTAAACTGTCCTTAATCAAGCTTGCATGATAGGAACGCTAATGAGCATATATCACATTGTTTTAGGCCCCCCAAAGGTGGGCATATTAAAATCTCACCGTATGTCTATCTGTCTATCCGTCCGTGTGTCCTTTCTTACATATATTCGTGTCCGGGCTGCAACTTTGTGCATTAAAGGATTCTAAAATAAGTTGGTACAAATGTTCAGCAAATCAATTCGACGTATCGCGAGCAAGACCAATGTCCCTACCTCAAATGTCAAGGTCATCTTAGAGCTTAGAGGTAATGGAGTCCTGAATATATGCACACATTCGTGTAAGGACTGTAAATTTGTCATGCATTCGTAGATTTTAAAATAATATTGCACAAATGTTCAGCACATCAAGGCTTGTACAACAACACCCACGACCCAACGTCGTCAAAGGTCAAGGTCACACTTTAAGTTGAAAGTTAATCGACTCCTGTATACATGGTAACTATGTCATGCATGGATTTTGAAATTACACGGCACAATTGTTGAGCACATGGAGCTAACGTCTTTAAAATTGTATACTGTTATACTTGACAACAAATGTTCAAATAAAGAAAAATGAATGTTCATGCCGTTTACTAATAATAACTTATCAAATTCCTGTTGTTTAATCCGTCTCATCCTAGCACAATTCTAATTATGTTTGACACAAAATACTATTAAGTATAACGTTAGTATTGAAAATCATGTCCAAGTTTGCGATATATCAAACACAAACCAAAAATGAAAGACAGTAAGTTTAAACATAAAAAAACGGTGCGTTATAGCTATAAAATTACAGGTGCTGATCTTAGACATATTCCTGTCAAGTAATATTTAGCAATGCTTGCTTTAATTTTGATAAACTGTTCCTGGGACACACAAGTGCCAGTGTACAGGTCGGAGGGGGAAACAATATGTATGAATGCGTGGGTGTAGCATAACTTATCCCAACATACATCCAGTCCAGATATGGGTATAACAATATTAGTTAGGATCTTTCTTTTTTGTCTCACATTTTCCAAATATTTTTCTCTCATATGTTGATAGATACTTTACATGTACAGCTATATTATGCATAGTTTTTAAGGCTACGTGTGATTTATACATACAAAATGTATTTAACTTCCCACCAAACAGAAACGTATGATATTTTACTTCGCCTTATAAACTATGCACATTTAATCTGTAAATATAATAAACTAGAAAAATATTTAGTAACAGAAGAGAACATAAATAATGTAGCTTTATATTGAAAGAGCGTTCAGCAACGGACTACATTAATCTGATATCACAGAGGAATATATGTACATTACTTATACATTCATTATACTTTACAAATGCATTACATGCATAAATAAGGTCGATGTCTGTGCCTCATATTAAACTGAAAATGGGTATTGCTGTGCTACATGTACTGTAATACTGGAACAGTATGCTTAACTTATATTGCTGTCCTGGGCAATAAAGCAATCAATGTCTAGCTAACCTCGAGACAGCTTACATTAAATGCATAAACAAAATATAATTTTCATTGACAGACAAGGTTTTGCAAAATTTGTCATAATTATTAAGATACTAATACAAACTTTTTGCAAAAACCGTTTATGAATACTTGTGTAAATTCAACGATCGAAAACATTAGTATAACCGGCCGGTTTTTTTTTTTTATTTACTTTCATAACTATTATATGAGAGTGTTGAGCAGATATAATTCACAAGACCGGAGTACACTTTATATATTTCTATAGAGGAAACAACGTTGCAATTGCCTTAACAACTATGTTTTAGCATCATCGATTTTACTGACAAAATATAACAGTTCACAAAGTACTTTTAGTCGCGCAACTTAATCGAAATATAAATCGCAAACAGCCATTATGAAGTCATTAGGTACACAAATATTGTTTACACGCTGGTTATGATTGAAACGATAATACAAATATATATGTGCTTTAAAGTGACTTTTTTAAACATTTTAATTGTATTCAACCTACTTTTCTAGTCTTAGTGACTATTGAATTAGCTAATAATTTATGTTGCAAATATTCATTTCAGGTATATACTTGTATAATTTAGTTTAAGATCTGTACATAAAGCAGCAGTCAAACGATAGATTAAGGTTGATTCTGATAGAAAAACTATTTAAGAGGTGATAGGTCTGTTTTCTTTTTGTCTCAAATTTGAACTACAGTTATTTCAGCATAGCCGCTGAATTATTGCCGAATGCAACATAGATTAATGATTGTTTCAAGCTCTCTTATAACAACCGCTCAATTTTAATGAATAACGCCTAATATATATTAATATTGTTATGATTTCACAACACAAAATGGAAGCTTGTAGTGTTACAATGTTAAAAAATTAATGCTACTGCTTGTTGTGTACCAAAAAACTTTATGTAACAATGTGTTGTTCTATTCAAGCGTGCATGCACATTTTGGGTCTACAAAAGTCAATGTAAAACGGCTAGCCTGTCTAGCATACTACTTATTAACTTGAGCTCGAAATTTTGATCCCATGTTTTATCACTAGATCAGTTTTTTGTAGATCAAGCAAGGCTGAACACTCCCGTTATTTCCAACAATATTTTACTGATTCCTCTTGCAGATACAAAACTGGAAGGACACGAGGCACTATTTACTGTACAATTTAATAGAAATTCCAAAATAGCATTGCATCTCGACTATTTAATCATTTGACACGGGCTGCCCATAAGAAGTAATGAGTAGCAAAATCCTTAACAAAATGTGTTAACCTGTGAAAAAATGTCAGCATATTTTTTGTTTAAAAGGAGGGAAGAGCGTGTATACAGTTATTTTACAAACCTGTACTATGCTGAATAGTTTATATACCTTCCCATTCACGAAAGCTTACTGTTTAAATAGTCATTGCCTGTCCTTTCAACGGGGGTTAACTCTGTAAGAAGATATGCATCTTAAAGTTTCAACTTCATTACTGGTTGCAAACGTATGTATCTTATGTTTTCAACTTCTCTTTTTATTTACAGAGATAATGTCAAACATACAACATCTTCATTGGAGGTAAACCAAATGTAAAACTGTTTCACAGAGAAAAGCTTCCTTGGTAACCCTTTACCACAATCGTTTACATTAAATGTATTTACTCGACACCAAACTACATGGAAGAGGAACTACTTATTATGCATGGCCCCGTGGTAAATGCCGCAAATCTTTTCAGTAACCATTTGTCAAACTATGAAATATTTTCACATGATATAGCTCGGTCATGTTCATTACTGTTCAAGTTAATATGTTTCCTCTAAAACAGGAACCAGTATGGCTGATCTCTCTACATTATCTATATAACATAAAACATTAACATTGTTTACTTAGCAGTGTTGTTATTAACTTATATAAAATAATCTTAAAATTTGCGACATTTCTAGGAGAAAAAAGAGACCTGTTATTTCATATTTATACAAGAAATGAAGAAATATTACACGAGAACGTGAATCATTAGCGTATCTGCTTACACTTAAATGCTAGTTTAGGCAATAAAACTCACTTTTCCCTTGAAAGTTGTTCTGTTATCCAGTCTTGGCTGTACAATTGTTTCTAGAAAATATTCGGTGAATAATGCACTAGAAGAAGAAACTTGAAATTATCGCGTCTATTTTCTGTATATTGACACCTTCACCCTGTGAAGAACATGTTCAGTTACACTATACATGGTGTCCTTGTTTTTCAGACATGGATGTTTTAATTTTCATTAAAAAGGTCGGGTCATATTTTAAACAAAACTAAAATTATTTAAAGATACTAAGAAACAATCAATTACTGTGTCAGTGTTTTTGAATACTTGTCTTTCCGTTTTTCAGTTTACACTCATTTACTTATACTTCTTACAAAAATCGCTCCCGAGACTCACTCCAGAGGGAATCAACTTTGGAAAGACACAGATAGAGGGGGATGGGAGATTCCGCGGCTCCATAGAATATAAACAGGCTAGACATCATGATAATGTCGTGACTCCTCATCATACCATAAAGTTTGGTATGTCTATATCAAATTAAGAGATAGTGATTATTAAAGTGTACTAAATTGTTATACTTTTAATGATCAGGACAGTTTATCTGTTTACAAATATAAAGTAAACAACAATTAATGTTCAGAATAGTTTCTCATTTTCAGAATAATATTTGACATATCCTAGGTGTCTGAAAAGTTGTATCTATAAAACTCATTTTGAAGTACATGTAATTAAATTATTTCATTGAAATTGGTTTTGTACGTTTTCACGGTCCTGAAATCTACTCTATTAATAGTTGGGATTATAATCCAAATCAGATGATACACATTCGAGAATATAAAAACTCAAAAGCCTTTCTAAAACGATGAACACATATACAGTATTCGACTATTGATGAATGTTAAAAGCGATTTGTAGTTATTTGAAACAAATGCATCGGCACGCTTACTCGACCTTTTGTCTGACCTGGGAGATATAGATCGCCCTAGCAGTATTTAGGATAGACAGCAACGTTTTACATATTGATACGTAGGATACAATGTTTTCAAAACCTTATATATATTTTAGTTTAAATGAAGATCAGACTTAACAAATCCACGAAACAAATGATTGCACTAAAGTTTTACTAGTTTTGATTCGGTGATATATTGGTTCGATCATTTATACTCAAATAAGTAAAGTTTAGAAAGAAAAACAAACACTAAATTTTGTTTAATTGTACCGTATATTGCTTTAACGTTTTCTTCTTGCAGTGTAAATTTACATATCGTCACGTTTTAGATATAAACAAATCACTTGTTCGTAGCTCATGTAAAATATTGAAAAAAAAATATTTACAGTACTTTATTTGCGCCAAGGTGACGAACTATTTTTTGTAATTCCCAAGTAAATGCCTAAATGAAACCGCTCCATGTCAGGAAAATTATCCTTTGTTTATTATTCTTCTGTTCCATCCCCTGTATTCTTTGACACTTGTAATGTTCCTTTTGTTTATTAAGGTATCACTCTCAAGCTTCAAGCTCCTAAGTTAGAATCCTGCTGTGCTTTGTTTTGCTGTTTGCATTGTTTGTTTGCAACATCCATGCATAAAGTTATTCTGCCTGTTCTTTCATTTATTGTTTATTAGAATTCTGTCCTAACATGTAATGTCTGTTTTAAAATAGAAAATTCTCTGGTTTTTTGTTCAAATGTTGACAATGGTACTATATTTCTCTTAGTCAGTTATTTGCTGGTCATCTTTTATAGAAGTTTAGAAAATAATTGTTGTTATCAAAAGTGATAATGGATTTTTTCAACAGTTTCTTAGTTTCTCAGTAGAGCATATTTTTTTTCTCAGTTTCTTAAATTATGGGTTTTTATGGCAGTTTTTAAGACAATGATTAGCAATTATTATCTAACTTTTAGCATGTGTAATATTAAACTGAATTATATACACTTATTAAAAATTGTCAGTTATAAAAACTCTACTGAGCTTATGTTCACATGCCATTATGTCTGTCGACTTAAATCTTATTTTATCGTATATATCATAATATTTCGATTTAATATATTTCACATACTCACATTAATGATTGCCTTACTGGAAGTGGATTTAATATTTTTTTGATAAAGACAGAATAAATCATATTCAATTTAAGCGAGACGGTGTTTTACAGATTTAAAGCTTAAACTACCCTTAGTATATGTCAACGGCATTTCAATCTTTGCACCATACACAAAAAACTTATATAACCGCACAATATACGCTTTGGTTTGTTACAAAAGAGAAGAAAAATTTCGTCCCGTTTAAAATAATTTCTTGAGTTTATAGGGTACATGCTTTTCTATCGAATTCCGAATAGTTCGCACGTGGGAGCAAGGTTCGCATTAAGAATTGCGGAAGGCTGAAACAAGATCGATCATCAAAAGTTAGGGACCCATATTGCTGACATACGATTCAATTGTAAATTTTAGACAACGGATCTGCTTGCTCCAACATGTTCCAATAACATTTTGCAATAACAATTATAACCTTGTGATGTGTGTAATGAATGCATTAAATTAAATGTAATGAAAGTCTTGACCTTTTCAGAGGAAAAATGCGTGAGCGACGACTAGCGCAAATCGTCGAGCAATATTAATAGTGTTTGCAAATCATTAATACATAACAAGGATTGAAAATCCTTTATAAGTTTCTGATACACGCTACAAGGTTATCCCACAATTTGCACCATCTGTTTAAAAAAGTATGTATTTTAAATTATCATAATGTTTCCTGAGCGTTACATCACATTCAGTAATTATACATAGAATAGTATATTTTCCTACAAATGCCTTTTGAAGAAAAAAATTGATACACTTTGAATATAAAATTATAAAAAATAGTAAAACTATCATTATCTTGTTTTCATTTTAAACCGAACAAATTCGTTTATTATAGCATAAACTGTATGCATATTTAAACTTTCAATGGAAAACAGTATTTGTAGGCATGTTATAGCAAAATGCATGGACATTTATAAAACAATAAATATTAAATCAAACGTGAAAGCACGAACCTTGAAATGAATAAATCCTCATTGATTAAAGTCCTCAATGTTCTCAAATCGAAAGAAAAAAGACACTCATCCAAAGATGTGGACCGGTATAATATGTATTAATACAAAGCAGACACGCCGCCACGCTACCTTAACCCTTTATGACCCCAAATTGCACCAGTTATGAAGAAATGTTTTGCTCTTAAACACATAACACATCAAGGGTAGCATTGCATATGTCATAATTATACAAATAAATGATCCATACAAAACAGGGATTAGATATTTGATATTAAACTTACTTAAACCAGCAAAAATGCACCAACCTTGAAACTAACAAATCCTTCTCCGGGCACAGTCAAAACAAAATGAATGCAATGTGCGGGAAGGTTTAGTAAACACGTCGCTACGCCCGGCTTCTCTGACCCTTTTTTTGCACAAAAGGTTAAGATTGCACCAATGATTTGAGAGAAGACGGGGTTATTTTGCATTTTAAACATATCGTTAGGATTAGTTTACCACGTGTCATAGATACAATGTAAAAATAGAATATTTTACAACGAAACTGTCTGTAAAGTTTATGTACAATCGGATATTACCATATTTGTTTATATTTGCAGGCTCACTGATACGGATAATTTCATAAAAATGTCTAATTGATGGGTTTGTTAAGAATTGATACAATATGTCCGACGGCTTGCTAGTTGCCTGATAATAAACTGAGTATATTGCCCTTCGTGCCTATTTTTATACAGTTGCAAATAGTTTAATATTGTTTATCGGACTCGAAAATAGCACAAATAAATTGACTCGTTTTCGTAATATTTCACTAACATGTCTTTCAAAGAACCTAAAATTCACAATGTTTACTAAATTTTCGGGCATACAAACAGTTTCTATTTAAACTCTCTTTAGGCGAGTTATAGGTTATATAAATCGAGCCGGTAGGGTATCGGAATTCTAGAAGAAATGTTTTTATTTATGTCCCGTTGAATAGAGATGAAAAATAAAGTTACATGCTTTTTAATGTTTGCTAATTGCATTACTCCTTTTTCAATCTATTCATTTTTGGAATCATAGAGGATATATTTGTTGCTGACATTATCTAATTATCACTGCTGACAAAATAATCAGGCAACACACAACTTTACATCAAATACAATCGTACAAAAGATTTCTTATTTTCAAAATGAAAGGAAAAAATATAAATTCTATTATGAAAGAGTGTATAAAATAGTGTGGCATATTTCTGCTTCAAATGAGAAGCGCCATCCTATCAGCTAGCACATTGCATTGAATTAAGGACATGTCCGTAAGTCTTTCATGATTTAAGCTCCCCAGTGGTGTTTTGGCCACTGACCGTTCCAAGGCGGTGCCCCACTGTGTTCCTTTAATTGTTCGTTTTGTCCTCGTGTGTTTGCTTTGTATGCTAGTGTGTGTTGGTAGTGCATGTGTGTGTGTACATGATTGTGTGTGTGTGTGTGTGTGTGTGTGTGTGTGTGTTGTGTGTTTGTATGTGTGTTGGTGGTATGCACTTCTGGGTGCTGTGGGGCTCGTTTTGGGGAGGCTGCGGTTTTGGTACGTGGCATTCCCTGTTTGATATTATGTTTGTTTTCATGACGCTCGGCATTAACTGTGTCCGGTTTAAAACGCTAATAATGTTATATACATGGATGTTGTCCCGCGCATTGTTCAGCGTATTACCTGAAAGGGCGTGTCGCTTTTAGGTGTCCTTTAAGGACATCTAATTCTGGAGTTTTGAGATTATATTTCTTATACATGATACTAATTATGCTCATTTGAAAATCGTCCGACACAAAATAGTTCAAGGGTCACAATCAAACATTTAAGAATGTACGTATATTTCTGAAAACACTTCATGCTTGTTAGATAATTTATGCTAATCATCTATCATAAAACACCATTTTCGTCATATTTTAATATATGTTTTCTACACATAGTATGCTCTGATAGAGATTGTTTTATTTATACTGTAAGTTGGGTCCCCTTCACAGATTATCCGCCAATGACAGACAATGATAATAAGTCCGATGTGTTCCTACGAAGAACTAATACGGAATAATACATAATTATACGTGTTATACACAGTTAAATCGCATAAAATGCGTCCCCGTATTTTAACTGTGCAAATGATAACACGGTTTGGTTCCCCGTGCTTTCAGTTGACGTATAAGGTAAAAGCGGTACTTATAAAATCACGTGAGAGCTTTATATAGAATTCACGTAAACTAGTCAATAAGTGATGTGGCAGGTTTCTGTAGAATTTTGATAAGACGCGGCCGGATTCAATGTGCATCCTGACTTAATATTGCAGACAATAGTGTTCCCTTTCAGATTAGACCGATAAATTGATACAATATCATGGTAATTGTGCAGAGAAATCGACTTCTAAGTATAAATGCGCTCTGACGTGTTGCATATCTTCTATACATACATATGACATATAAGGGTGAAAACGAGAATTTGTAATTCGAGTTTCAATTATTTATTTTCTGTCCAAACCCACGGTAGCTGTGGTTTTGTTTGCGACGGACAAAACGAAACGACTCTCTGGGTCCAATATTTCAACTTGTAAAGCTAAAATTGGCCGAGATGTTAGAACTTTTTTTAATGCATCAAATAATTATTGTTCCCATATGCCCCACTTGAACTGATTTTTGCGGTATGATTATACAATGGTAATGCTAGGTCAGCAAAATATTGTACAAGGTTCTGTGGTAGTTTGCTAAAACTAGAAATCTTTCAACATCCTTCTTTGAACTTGGAGCTGGCGAGTTGAATACTGTGTCAATGTCTCTGGATGGCATTGACAATGCATTTCCAGTGACCATTCGTTCAAGGAATTCAACTTCTTTCTGAAAAACGTGCATTTTCTTGGCATGAGCTTCATACCATGCTTTCGAAACCTTTCAAATGATCCTCAAAACATTGATAACATTGAGGCTGTCATAATGATGTTATGAAATTGTTTCTGCATATATTTATTCTAGGCTAAAAAATACAACAGTAAAGAGAGTGAGAAAACTATCATATGACTGTATATATATAGTAATTTCTATCAACTTTTTGGCAGAACAATTTTCATGAATGATTTTGTCTGTAGAACACATGAAGAGGAAAAAAGTTCGATGAACTAATGCATCTTTAAAACTAACAAAAAAAAAAAACAAGGCAATCATTGTAAATGTGAATAATACAAGTTATAAGCTAAATAACTTATAACCTTTAATGATGGCTGAAATTCCATATGTGATATTCCAATTTACATGTGACAGTTGAAGTAAGACCCCACACTGCTTGCATGATGAAAGGGCATCTGCAAGAACCAACAGGTCCACTACTCTTCTTCCTTCCCTCCATGATTCTTCTGACCCATCACCCTCTTCTACCTCTTGGGACACATCAATAAAAACACTTCGTAATTGACGACCTACAGAAATGGAAAATTCAAATGGCATTTAGCATATTTATCACCTTTACATTAAGTCAAAAGTAACAACCATTGTGCATGTCATGCATACTGCGTATCAACTGATTTGATTTGAAGTGAATTTTATAAAAGTATGTCCATGAAAGCAAATATACTAGCTTTTTCTTCGTAGATGAGACCCCGCTTATCAACCGTGGACATACTTTTTTTATGTATAAAAAGTTAAATGACAAATTGACACAAGTTTATTCATGTATTTTTTAACCAATTGATTTCATTAAGTTTATAACATCTTGTGATATTACAATAGTTTCAATAAATATTATAGTTTTTCCATGCAAAAGCAACTATGGATGGGGAGTATCATTAAACTATGGAAATAAAGGGACATAATTATCTCATTGCATTTCACTCCAATTCAATTTTACTCGTTTGTGTCTTGGTATTTTCTTTATGCAGCTTTCACTCAGTCTTTAAAAATGTGACAACATACTTGAAATGAAAGTACAAGTATCCCTGTTTCTCGTAATCTCCGGGTTTTTTATATTTTCGTTTTTACAATAAAGGTGTCAAATTGGGGTTTTATTCTGCTGTCTATCATTATTATTTTTGTGTTATTTTTAACATATTATGCCAAGCTATGCACCTTGGCATTCGTAAATTTTTAGATTCTACAATGTGGCAATGCCCGGGACTCTAACATAAATCCCTGAGAATACGAGCAACTTTCTTCTCATTTCTAAGTAAGCGTATACGGTAGCCTCAATATTTCAACTGCAAGACCGACCAATTTATCAAACTGATACATTTTTATTACATAGATGTCTGTCTTTACATCGCGAAGGGCCGCCGTCGTATATAGAAAAAAGCCCTGGCGCACAATAAGTTGGGCTAGCCTATACTGTAGTAGCCTAATTAATTTGGCGTTTCAATGTGACCCATTTAACAGATCTGATATTTTATAACTGTCACACCTTTAGAAGGCGGACAACTGTAAAATGTCAAGCTGTAAAATCGGTTTGCATTCGAAGTGAAAATAGTGAGACTAATACTGTAGCAAAATTTGCATCTGAAAAAAAAGCATGCACTTTATGATCACACTAGTCCAAATAATTGTACTCAACGGGTGAATATCGTTATATTCTTATAAGCGCGGATATCTATTAAGTGTCCGTATGAAAAGTGCATCTGCGTTTGGAGTCGAATTATTGAGACTATGATGACACCAACTGAAAGGCTAGCATTGTTTGTATGAAATAACATGTAAATACTGTTGCTAAAATGTATACTGTTTTCTAGGTAACCATTTTTCACGCTTAGCCCCCAGAGAATACGAGAAAACGTGATTAATCATCTTGTCAAAAACAAACATTGCCCACTGAAGTCAGATAACCACAACATTTACAGTACGTATGGTCTTCGGCCGTCGAATATCGGTTCATTGTCGTCTTTGCCTCAGTCCCTTGATTATCCTGTTATATTTGACGATCTCTTTTATTTACTCCGAAACGGGCCCGGTTTAGTTTTTCCCATTTTGACATTTGACAGACGGTAAACAACTTGTAAAGTAATCTCTACCAAGGGAGGTAAATATTGGAGTCCTAAAATAAAAAGACGGCGACATAGCTATATTGTCATATTGCACTGCAGTAAAAGTATGTTGTTCACACATGAAACAACGACTGGCAACTCTCTAGGTGTAAATATTGTGCATTGTTATATAATTTACGACAATTACTTTACGATGCGCATCATCATGCGCAATCGACGCTACGTTGTAAAGTTATTCTCATTCTAAGAAAACTGCAAGTAACAGTAAACACAGTTCAGTATATAGTAGAAATCAGGTGTGTCTTTTTAATACAACTTACAACTTAACATTTGTTATCTGATCTCAAAGAATGTGGCTACAATATTTGTATCAAGCTAAACTAGCATATCAGCAAATGACTTGTCACATTGTATGTTCCTTGATGGTTGCCTTGGAGTAGTTACATATCAAAAGTTGATTAAATTTCTGACTATAACTGACTGACTGATCAAACTTATGTACTCGAATTTCAAATGATTTTACAAGCCAAGATGTTTAATCAAGTTAAATCTCTCTGTGATGCTAAAGTTGGATATCTTGGTTTTATATCTCTGTCGTCTATCACAAAAATGAGAAATTAAGTCAAACACATCTGATGTGATCAATTTGAAATTACAATGGAACAGTTTGTATTAAATGAAAGTCAGACAACACACTATTATATAGGTGACTATTGTTTTATGATTTCAAATAAAGCCATTTCAATAATGTGGTTGTTTGGTCATCAGTTAAAAGAAAGCCAAGTCTCATTTACAAGTGTGTATGAAGTCCTACTTTGCAAATTTATTTAAGATCATGCTGCAAAACTTTGTGTACAGTCACAGTTTGTTCAATGAAAGTCAATATGATTTTTTCTATATGATACTTATATGACAGAGAAGGTCTGTCTGATCAAAACGATATGATTATTTCTTCAATTTTTAGAAACATTGCTGTAATTGTCATTTCAGGTGGACGTTTCAAACGACAAAAATAACATTGCCTTGAGGCACATCTCGAATGCAAAATGAAATAAATTTTATGTTTAAAAATGTGCAGACCAGGAAAACCTGAAAATGTAGAAACACAAAACCTGTCTGTCCTGCCAGTCCCATAATATTACAAGGGCATTCTTTAGATTTAAAAGTATACAGCATCAAAACATTGCTTTCATACACAAGGCCGATCTAACCTAATAAATAACACCTGTCCTGCTAGTGAAAATGAAATATCATGATTGGATAGATGCATTTGTTTGACCCTGTTCAGTTCTTTGTGATTGAAAGGCGAAACGATGCAGCTTATTTGCCAAACTTGCAGAAAAGTGATGCTTATCGGAGTCCCAGGGTGTCTCATTCAGTGACATATTTGTCCTAGTCGTTTGTCCCAGCATCTTGTCTTTTGGCACAACAAAAAAACAGTAGAAACGATTCTAGATGTATAGAAATTTGAGTCGTGAAAAAAAAAATGAATCCTAGTTTGAATTTAAATTAATGATCACTATCACTTGTATGAACTTGAAGGAGAAAATTTCCCCGGTTGTCAATTTGTATTCAAGCATCTTTTCTCCAAATTCGAGTTGAGAGAAAATTTAACAGCTCCTTGATAATTGTTCACAATAGTAAGACGTCATCCACCTTACATGACATAAACGTTGTCAAATTGTATCTTAGCCCAAAACATTACAACATGACAAAGCCATCAGGAGGGACTGTAGCTTAATATCTTTGTAAGAACAGTTATCACATGCATATACTGTATATAAATTGAGAATTGACATTTTTTCTCAAATGCTTTCAAATTAAAATATGACAAATTGACCAGATGGAAAAGCAGCTCAATTACTTCCAAGCATTGCTGTATACGTTTCGGGCTAATGGAAAAACATCTCTCATTGAGCAAATTTAACCTCAGTGGATTTTGTTTTTGCAAATATAATAGAAATCGAGAATTTGCGTCTTTTCTCAAACGCAAGTAGAGAAAACATTTCTAGTTGAGATATGACAAATTGACCTTAAATGGAAAAATTGCTCAAATCCTTCCAAGCATTAATGCATACGTGTACGAGCTAATGAGAAACATTTCTCACTTGTGATGGTTTTGTCATGTGGTCATGCTAATACGAATGTTAAATGAACGGAAAGATCTACATAGTTATCATTTATCATTGAGCCACAGAAAGTTTCTCTTAACTGGAATTGGGAGAAAAGCTGCCGAGTTTGCTCGATTTCAAAATATTGAAACCTATAGGGAATTTTATTCTTAATTCAGATCATCCTTGTATTATCAGCTGCATACATACAAGGATGCAACATTCTTTAGGAATTGATGGGAAAACATAGACACGTCTGTTTAGTTTGAAGGCCAGATTGGCCATGTGACTACAGTTTAGAAATAATGATTTTTTTTTGACTTTGACCATGTGACGTTAACTCCAGTCTGAGTTGCTCTCTCGCAATTTCGTTCGGCCAATCAGAATGCGGAGAGAAGATAATTGGACGCGCCCACTTACTTAAGGTGGTATATGACACGTTGCACAAGCAGTTATATCGGAGCCACAAATCTTTCGAGGTGAATCCCTGTCAGTTTGTTTCGAAATGTGCCAAATTTATTTTGGCTAAAATACCATGTGTTTGGTTTATGTTTTGCAGGGCTCCGCTTTACTCTCTGCACGCTGCTTTATGCACGTGGCACTGTGCAATGTAAAGCTGCGGGTCGACTGTGCTTTCTTACGTTGGCGAGTTCATCGGACCAGACTCATCGTTTCAAAAATTTGGGAAAATAACTGTTAAGGAGAAAATTGATCCTTGACGGAAAAAAATTTCGGCTAAAAGCTATATGTTGGATCTTTGTTGTGCAAGGCTCAGCTCACTTGCTCGTCGCATATATTTGTGGCACTGTGCATGTTAGGCTGCGAGTTGATTGCGCTTCGGCGAGTACATCAGATCATTCATATCGTCTCAAAATTCGAACTCTTGTTTACAGTTGGGGAAGAGTAGGCTCAAAGGAGAAAAAAATCTCCTTGCATTCAGTAACTGACCGCTGATTATAACCATGCTCTCGGTGCTGTTTCACCGGAATAGTTGCAAGCCTGTAGAAAATGGGAACATAAATCAGCCGTTAGTTAGAACATTTTATTTGTTTTGTTTTTTGAGGTGCTGTTAGCAGAATACAAGTGATGTCGATCAAATTATGATATAGTTTTCTTTCTTGGACAGAACAATACAACAGCATAGATTGTGTAAATGTCGGCTAATTTTAACTTTCGAACTGTTCTGCAGTAGAGTCGAACGTTCTACTTTGTGTCTGGTGTACTTCTGTAAAGCGAAGAACGGTATGGCACGAAATGCAACCAATATCGCCTAAACTGACCAGAAGGACTCAGTATTGCGTCCCACATCGGGTCCCTTTTGAATTCAATTCGACATCATACATGCGACATGTGTTCAATGAAATTCTGTTGTTAATCACAGATTTTGTCTTCATGAAATTTTAACACAAACTAGGTCTTGGTTCTATTTATGTCTGTATGAAACTTTACTTCAAAGAATGAAAACCCGCAAAGTTTCCACAATGTGGGCCATTATGTTCTATCGATCTACAAGGCTACATAAATTTGTTATTCACAACATCTCTTTTTGGTACCAGTGATAGAAAAACCATAGTATGTATAATTTTAGCTTTGCGAATTTGACGACATCAGATAGACATGAGCTCCGAAACTCTGAACTGACGGCTGGTTTCTGAACGATGCTTTTGGCGATTTACCAAAAACAGTTGCAAGGCTGTGTGGACTAGGAGCAGAAAATCACCTGCTGGTTACAAATATAGTTAAGATGTTTTGACAATACAGACTGGTCAAACAACGACCATGGTCGATAAGCTAGAGCTGAGCAAAGCAAAATATCAGCAAGTAACCTAGGGCTGTTTTGCATGCTTGTACTGATGTGAGAAACAATTTTTTCAAAAAATTTTGTTTGTTTTTTTTTTTTTTTTTTTTTTTTTTTTTAAATTTTTTTTTTTTTTAAAGTGTGGTTTTTTTTTTTTTTTTTTTTTTTTTTTTTATTTTTTTTTTTTTTTTGTGTTGTAGATAAAAATTTTTTTTTTTTTTTTTTTTTTTTTTTTTTTTTGGGGGGGGGGGGGTGGTACCACACACACGCATTGTTTTTTTTTTTTTTTTTTTTTTTTCTCGGAGGGGGTTTTTTTTTTTTTTTTTAAAGGGGGGATTTTTTTTTGGGGGGTGTTTTTTTTTTAAAACCCCTTTTTTTTTTTTTTTTTTCAGGGTTTTTTTTTTTTTTTTTAAGGGGAATTATTTTTTTACAGATTTTTTTTTGGCACACAATTTACTATAATTATGTAGGAATTTGAGTCATTATAGATAAACAGCAATGCATGTATCTCTGCTTGTGTTGTCATTTTAAACAACTTGAAGCAGAAAATTAACTAAATATAACAAGAAAATTGTTAACAATCTCACGATACACAGAGTGTGAATATGGAAACGCAATGAAAGAAATCAAAGTTCTTATATATTTACATGGTGCCGGTAATTGAAACAAAACTAGTAAAGGGCTTAAAGATACAATGTCAAACAAAAAAAGGTTTCAAAATATTTAAAAGTCAACACATATCTCAAAATATGTCATAAAACATTCTGATTAGCAAGCAATGTTAGCTCAAATGTCGAGCAACCATTGAAAACTATTTTTCAAAGGTATATATAAACTTAAAAAGACCTGGGTAATCTTTTTGATGTTTTTGCTAAAAAAAGCTAAAAGTTTAATATTAATATATTTTGCTAAGGTGGCACTTCATTCTTGCCAAAGTCTGAATTATATCACATGTTTAAGCAATTCCTTAGATCCAACATGAGAAAAACGTGATGAAAAATAATACATATTAATGGCTTAGTATTGGGCCTTTAAGTATAAACGATGGAATAAGCTGAAAGAAATCAAGGATAGAAGACACACGCTAATGGCGCGAAAGTTCTTTTAGGCAAGTACCGTACAGTGTATTTCTGTTGTTTTCTATCTTATTCGTAGATTTATAAACCGTAAAGCGTGTTTGATGAAATGTCAGCATGTAAGATAACTAAGCTGTTTTATAAGTGTTCTATGTACGAATATTCGTTAATAAAAATATCATTACTAGTTTGTATACAGTTCAACTGTCGGCCTTGGGTCTTTACACATTTTCACTATAATTTTTATCAAAGTTTTAGGGCTAGGATTCTTTCCCCAAAGATCAAAGATAAAAGAAAATGCCCTACAAACTTACCTTTCTTGCTCTTACGCGCTTACTTACGGTGTTGCCCTATTACCAGCCAGACCGGTCAGACCAGCTGAGCTTATAGGGTATCCAGTCAACTCGCACCTGATTTAGTCAACCTGCAACTTAGCAAAAATTGCATAAGATTAGCAAAGTCTGAGTAGACGTCAGTTTTCTGAAATTAACTTGATATTCGAATTGATGAAATAATTACAATGAAACTGTGTTTTGTGCGAAATCGGGTACATTAACTATATGTTAAGTAGAAGTTGCTAGAGTAACTAAACATGTCTGTTAAATTACTAAAGTTAACATGGAAGATGAACAATAAAGAAACAGTTCTGCCTTGCCATTGAATTAGCTTTAAGTGTCCGCTTAATTAACCAAAGCCATAGATCACATGTCCGAATCCAGCTAGGGACAAAGGATTTTTCACGGTTACATTTGGCAGAAGGAAAGAAATTGAAATAAGCTGTATAGCTTTGTTCTCAATATCGGATGATGTTTATAAATTCATTGAATTTGTTCCTGCTTTCATAGATGGATAAATAATGTTTAAGCTAAATAACCGATTCTTTAGAAGTGATGTCACCCTTACAACATCCTAAAAACTTTATACTCCAATAGTTTTACAACGAATCCCAAAAAGAGTTGTATGCAGAAGGTTTATCATGTCACTTGTACTGGCTCATTGGAAGGACACTGTATTTTAACTTTCATAATGCTCGGTATGGTGTCTAATTAGCTGATGGTCACACGCTCGAGTGAATCTGAGTAAAATGGTATATGAAAGTAATTTAGTACACAAGCAACGTAAAGTTTGCAAATTACATCCATGCTGTGCGGTAGGATATTTTTCTACTTAATGAAATCGGGTTTGAATGACTCTTGATCTATTGGTTTATAGATAGGGAAAGCATCATAGGACACATTGCATACACTGGACAGTATTGGTTTCATAAACAAAACAAATGCCATTGTCAGTGATAAGATTTAAGTTCACATATCAACATGTCAATACGCTTTCCGACAAAAGTTTTGGGAAAAACTTGGAATCTATAGTTAATTTTTTGCTTCAAGTTTTACAAACTGGCAACTCAACTCAAGAAGCTTGTAACTAGAATATGAACTTATTTACAACTCATTCCTGTTCATATCTCATGACACTAGTGAATCAACAGAACTGAGTTAGAATTTAGTTCTCGATGCAGTTGTTAATTTGATCACCTTTATATGAAACAATTTCACCCAACCAACTATTGGTACTAATAAGCACATCATGACTCATATTTCGAGCAGGACATGATGAATTCATGTCTGATAATTTTTTCAAGATCACCTACATCCGATACAAATTCATTCAACCTTTGCTTAACATTAACGTGCTATTGATTTCGATGCCTGTTATTTCTGTGACTTTCATTATATTCTTTTTCAAGAATGGGGTGGTTAATGCAGGCCGTTTTTCTGTACTCCTGGATTTGAGAAGGAAGTAGAGATCCATCACAAGGAGTACAAATAATCACATCATGACTGGAGATGCAAGCCACAGCAAGACAGAAAGATACATTTGACAAATGACCAAACATTTCGAGTTTTGGACACAATTTGTGACTCTGCATTTGTGCGGGCTTGTCACCGACATGTTTCGGAGGAGATACTGTGAATATAATACCGACACATGACTGCATTAAGGAATTTCGTTTTGACAATATTTATAACTTTTACTTAGCATTAACATGTAACAAAGAGTGTCTTGATGTAACTCACATCATAGCATCTTGAAAAACAACGCTCGGTTACTAACTGATGCTAAGTTGCTTTCCTCTGTATAAACGACAATGATCTGTGTTAGTGAAAACATCCTACTATACTTGAAATACACCTTATTTTCTGCTCCTATTTTACACAGGCTTGCAACTGGTTTTTACATAACTCTATATACTAATTAATCAACAGGGCTGAGTTAAAAATCAGATCTCAAAACATTCGATCACCTTCATACGACACAATTTGATTCAACCTCTGCTTCATGTTAACGTGCGATTGATTTCGAAGCCTGTTATTCGTGTTGCTTTCATTATATTCTTTTTCGACTACATGTTGCTTTTTTCAGTCCTGGATTTGACGTTGGAGAAACAAGCAGAGATATACTTAAGCAAGAAAGATTAAATTCATGTCTGATAATTACTTTAAGGTCTCAAAGATACATGTTCTGCTATCGAATTCCAAGTATACATTTTTATGTTGTGCAATTCTGATTTACATTGTTCGACAGTACACTGAGCAAATTATATTTTGTCGTTACTTCATGAAACATTTCCACAGACTCAGAGAAACCAAATAATAACTTATTCCAAGGTAGAACAAGGTAAATTCAGTTTGGAGTAACACCCAAAGCTCGAGTGGATACGTTTGACGAATTCGAGACTCTGCATTTGTTCGGGCTTTTCATCGACCTATTTCGGAGGAGATTTTTTTCTTCGGAGTTTCTGTATTGTCGTGAAATTGTTAATACCTGTCTTGTACCTGCTCATTTTCTGCTTAAAGATGTACAAGATGAC